>JABSMS010069393.1:0-20819 GCA_018902275.1 Aleiodes sp. PSUC_FEM 10030003
TAATAATAATTACATATTAAATTAGTTTTTAAATTGATAAGTAAAATCAAATGATGTTACAAAAAATTTTATACAAGGTATGAAAAATTTTCGTTTCATCATTATCAGTTAAATTTAATGACAAAAAAAATGTGAGATTAAAGTGTAGTATGGAAAAATACTATCAACATCGAAAATTAGAAAGTATTCAATCTTTAGAAATGAATTTGAAGATAATGAAGAAATTATTTTACGTTCGTTTAATTGACACTTGTTTTAATATCCGTTGTTCATTGTTACTGTACAAATTATTTGATTTCTAATAATCATGGCTCTCTATTTATGTATATAATTACGTAATGTTTTTTTTATTGTTTTCAAATAATTGAGATATTTTTTTATGTTCATTATTATTTGGTGAAACGAAGAAAACGAATGGAAAATTGTGCAATTAATTATGTAACAGGGTGTATTAGAAATATTTTGATGGAGCCAAACCCCAATGTTTCTCATAAAAAAAATAATAAAACACAATTTTAATGTGATCAAATATTTTAATGTTAAGGAACAAGATATAATATATTCCGTATACTCAACTTTTTTAGCATATTCTATAGGTACTGATTAATTGTCAGTATTCAACTGAAAACGGTCTCCTATACGTAACGAAAAAACCAAGTTGAAACTTCTCTTAGAGATTGCCAAAATATTAGAAAGAAGAATAAAAAAAACCTAATTAAACAATTAATGTGTGCATGTTCGTATACATGTTTAATAAATGTATCTATGTATATATGTATGTAAGTCTAAGAAATAATTGTCAGAGGAAGACGCAAAAATTACAAAAAAGAAACGCACACGAAGCGATAAATGAAACTGAATAAATGTAACTAAAAAGTAAACTTTCTTCCGCGTTCATTTCACACGCATTCCCAATCCCTTTTCAAATTTAATTCACACGCAACACGACAGAGGGCGTCACCACCTCGAAATTCAAACCACCGTGAATTATCGACAGTTTCGGAAAACGAAATTTCTGTAGAATTTCATAATTCAACGTAAAAAATAATCACTGCTAATTATGAATCATCGTAACATCTACATGTTAATTAAATTCACACAGAGAATACATGAAATAGTTCATTTTAATGTGTTTTTGTTAAAACGTGAAGAACAACTATTTCAAGTGTCACATCAAACGTCATTGGATTATCACAATATTTGTCAATAGCCATTTCAATTATTATGAAGGTCTGAAGGTTTACATGAGCACGGGAAAAAAATAATTTCCAAGGGCACTTGGCTCGATAATCATCAGTCGCTACGATTCACATGAAACTCAAGTTCAAATATTTATTCAGCATGACTATGCAATTTTTTTTTGTTTATAGAAAACATTGAAAATTTTCGGGAAGTCCCACAATAATATGCAGAGAAAAACAAAATTGAAAATGAAGAGAGTCGGTGGAATGACAAAGGGAAATACCAAAGGCAAACTCAATGGATAATGTCGAGTAACATCTACCAATTCAGAAATGCTCTCGAGCGTGAGCAGAACGACTGGCTTTTACTGGATGAAACTGGATTGTGGCTGTTCTATCCCGTGAACACCGAGTATCTTTACGCGGTTACTAAAGAAACCCATATGGAAAGAAAAGAAGGAACACACGAAATGAGAAATGACTTTTATTTCTTTGTATTTTTTTCATTATAATTTCAAGAAATTACACGCTAAAACCGGCCTGAAGGTCAATAAGAGGTCATCGGAACCTTCCGCTGAAGACGAAGGTGACAGCATACTTTTAAAATGTAAAATTCTGGATAAATTAATTGAGAGAGAAAACGAAATACGTCAGCTTTGGATTTGAATCAGAAGAAACGATGGATTCATTGAAAATAAATGCAAATGATTATCCGAGGTGCTCCAATGACATCATGTTATATGAAGACATTTGAAGTTGTAATTGGAAAAGTTGAATTGGAACATTCATGTGTACTTGTCATGTTGAATTTCCGAATTTGCAAACATAAGCAAGACAAAAGTTTGAATTGACTCTGATGAAACCTGCATAATTCGAATAATCATCTATTAGTTGAAACGTAATTTATCCAAGTTACACAATTCTAATTATAATGCATCATTGGAAAAAGATAGACACGTGAAGTCACTCAAGACGTTTTGATCTATATTTGGAAAATGCTCTCTCGAAAACGCATAAAATTCTTTTCGAGTAAACCACATGCTCCACCTTGTGGATTGCAATGAATTTTAATTGCCTGAGGAGTAAACTCGTGTTTGCGGCTTCGTGATTTTCTTTATATTTATTCAACTAATTATTTCACACTTACAATTATGTAGAGTCATTCAATGAAACACCTGTACTAATTTCATAATCAGTGTAATAAAGTGTCAAAAGTCTGCCGATTATGATCAAGGAAATCGTCAAAAAACATTTGACCTTTGCATTATAAAGATAAGCCTTATCATGTTAGAATTATGATCGTAATGATAAGGCCGGTATTTATTCCTGTATTATATCGTCGCCCTAGAATCAAAAGGGCGTAAGTGCCATTTTTTTTGCTGAATAATAAAAGGGCGTAAGTTAGTATTCTCATGGAAAAATGAATGTAGATTCAATTTTTGTAGATTTAAAAAAAATGGCACTTACGCCCTTTTTTCTCTAGGGTGACGATATCATTTCGTGACATTTAACATTCAAAGTGTCCATTAGATTTGTGTAAGCCAATGAAATTTATGTAAATAAAGAATTCCCGGAAAAATTATGATGAAATGTTGAAGAATATTTTCTGAAAAAACAAATTATCCTTGAAATTAAAAAATGCTTTTCAAACGTGAACATTTGTCAATTTCATTGTAATGTAAAAACAAATATTCTGACATTTTCAATAGATAAACAAGAACTCAATGAATCATAAATTTATATTCTTGTAAAAACATCTATTTTGAGATTCTCAGAATAAAATAAAAATGAAGAATTTTAATGAATGAATCATGTACGTCATAATTAGACTATAAAATAATTGTCATATCGTTTCATATACGATTTATAAAAGACCTAAGCATCAATGTTTACGTAATAAAATTTTCATATGGACAGATGAATCAATGTAATTCGTTATGAAGAAATACAAGACAAGATTGTTTGACTGACGCAGTTTTGTCTGGATGCAGCTTGGTCATCAATTGAATCTTTTAAACACAGGCTAAAGAAAATCTAATAATTTCCAGTAATCCTTTTATATTTTTGAAATTCAGCTGAGTTTAATGAATCTACATCGGTCTAATTTGCGACGCTAATAGCGAAACCGTGAATTCTCGAAACAGAATAAACATCGAATTTGAAGAAAGTTAAATCGTTAGATTTTTTTTCACAGAAGAAAGAGAATGTCGTTCAGTTCATGAATAATTCAATGATTGTTAGTCAATGATGAAGAATAAATAAATTCTGTTTTTGACTAATTCGTTGGATTTTCCATAGAAAAAACATAATAATTATGAGAAATGAATAAGATCTTTTGGGGCCTGAGGACGATTAGATGACAGTAAACCCGAGGGTGTATTACATGCTTACGCCACAGTTAGTTCGCTTGTATTCAAGTTCAACAACGGGTTAACTAACTTAATAGTGGTGCATGGGGGTCGTCAATTTGTTACAATAGTAGTGACATGGTATATATACAACTGATTTTGCGTTGATATTCATCATTTAATTCTGTGATACCATCGAGACAAGACGTTTGTGGATTTCAATACAACTCACTGTAAGATGCATTATCATTTTAATAATTAACGAATTTAACAGTTGAACAATGACATTAAATATTGTTAATGAAGATTCTAATAAATAATCTCATTAATTATTCTCCATTATCGCACGCATCTTTGCGTTGATTGAGATGAAACGAGTTCTCTGTGACAATCGAAATGATCTCGATCGAATGGCATTTTCCCGGATTATTCAAATCAGATTGAACAATTGATGTCAACGAGACAATTAATAAACTAATGATTAATCTTAACGTGTGGTTTCATCGTTCATTTCGGTTCAACTGATTTTTTCAGTTGCGATTATTAGAAATTTTTTGGCAAGAAAAACCACTGAAGCCATAATTCCTTTTTGGGTCAGCGTATTATCTGCTAGATTCTAATGAAAGATAAACATTAGATTTTTTTCAATAATTGGAACGACAAATAGAATCAACTATAAAGAACAATTAGTTACTCACCTTCACTCCACTGATATTTCAGCAATTCAACCGAAGATACTTCCTATCTTCCTCCGAAAATCAACTCGTTTTCTCTACTTAGTAAATTTATCGTCACCGAGTGTCAAACTGAAATGAGAAAAAGAATAAGTAATTATTGTTACGTGAAAAAGTGAACATATGATTGTAAAATTGTCAAGAATTCCCAGAGAGGATTCAAGTTTAATTGCGGTCGCGTTTGTCCTCGCGTGAGCAGCCGAGGTTTTTTATTCTTTAAATTTAGTAAAGTGATTATTTTGTAAAACAAAAAAGAATTCACGAATTTGCTAAAATCATGCACTCGAATTCCAAAAAAAGCGAACTATTAAATTCTTTTTTTTAACAAAATCAGATTGTGAAAAATTATCAAGACAAAATTACTTCATCAATTCGCTGCAAATTAGGCTCAATTCCAATTAAATTCGAATTAATTCATTGTGAACAATGAAATAATTGGGTAAGTCACTTTCAATTAAGTGAAAGCTAAACATTCGTGTAAATATATTGATATTTAATTTAACGGTTTAACTATCAAATTTAAATGGCTTTCAACTGATAAAGGATGAACTTCAGTGTCATTCGGTTTTATTGATGGAGGGTTCTCCTTCGCTATACGATAACACACTGTAACGCTTGTGGCATATACACCTGGGAATATTGCCTCCACACCGGTGTATATATGGCCGGTATATGTACTGGAAAAGTGATAGTCGTGTTTGAAAACGCGTGGCGAGACGTCTTGGCTCCAAGAGATAAGAGACAATTACCGGATTAACGTCAAATTTTCATTTTTCAAATACGTAATATGAGAAGTTGGTCGATTTAAAGGATCATTTAGTGACAAATGTGAATATTCTTTTTTCTTAGACATTGCACGATTCAAATCTGAATAATCATGCCGGCGGCGAGAAAATCGTCAATCTTTATGAGGTAATCTAGGCTAACAATGTTTTCAAACAATTATAAGTGAATTTTATAGTGAAATTAATCGCACATTTCCATTATTTTATCATACTGATAATCTTGCAATTCTGATAACAATTTTCTCAATAATAACTCCGCGAGAAGTCGAATAATGGCCTTGAAGATTTTGCATCTTTTCAAATACACAAAATTGCTCAAGATTATTTTCTCTAATTTTTTTTATTCTTTATTTTCAAATTTCCTATCATTACGAGAATACACGTGTGTGTCATTCACTTTATTCAGCAGTAGAGTAAAAGAATTGTGGCGTCTACTATGTGCTCCACCCCCGTATTTAATGGAGAAAGGGAAGTTACGACGCATGCTTCCTCAATTTCCTGTGTGAAGTACGAAAGTTTCTTTTCTTACAAAGATCCAGAGTATATTCAGACGCGAGTCTCGTCTTCTCAGGAGCTTTTGTTACTAACGGGAGTTTGAGTTGGTTGTGTCGGTAAATAGACAGGAACGGTCATTGATACTCCGTGCAATCGGCTAATTGAACAATTAAATAAAAATCAAAAATTCCTAATTAAAATTAATTTGAGCAATTTAAATTCCAATAAAATTCATACTGAATAGTTCAATAATTCATTCTTCGTTTAATTTTCATCTAAAACTAAAGGAAATAGTCGTTTCGTGCATTATTCTGCAATTATCAATGTAAAACATGTTTCATTGGATTTAATTTGAATCAGCAAAGAGGTATTTTCAAAGTTCAATCGTTTTTACAATTTCGCTAATAGAATCTAAAGTTACTTTCGCCATCAAAGAATTTTCGTCCTCCAAAAAAAAAGAGTTTGATTTATTGACATTGGCCTCAAAACCGTTTTGATATTCCAAAATGATGTTAACCATATGGTTTTATAAACTTTTCGCGAGAATAAAGTATTTTACCTAATTGAAAATATTATTCTGTAAGAATTTTATTACCAACGCTTTGGTTTTTCTTTTCGATGACAATAAAAGAGTTAATGCCTTCTTTGAAAATGCTGGTGACGCACTTAATCAAATTGAGTCTCGACATAAATCATTGATTTGAGGTTCAATAGACGACAATGAATTAGACAAATAGAATTCAATGAATTGCCAGAAGAATGAAATCTAAATTATCGTACGCATCATTGTTTACCCACGATATTAACGAGTCAAATTGTTTCAATAGAGATTTCATGAATCAACTAGGTGTTAATTAACACTCGAAAATTTTTGATAAAAACAATGAAACACTCTCGGATTATTTACACACCGACATAGTTATTTTCCATTCGAAAAATAAACCAATAGACTAAAACATACTGAGGATGAATGAAATTCCTTAACCGAAAGAGAGCAAAACTAACAAAAGTTTTACGATTTTTCGTCTCAACAAAATTTCACTTACTATATTTTTTTATCCTTCTCTTTCATTACTTTCATTCATCTAAGAGGCTCCCACTCCCTCACGTTAAAAATAATTCGATGAATAAAACATTCTTCCAGTCAAACGTAAGTTTGTGCCAAATCACTATTTCGGATTTATGCCAAATATTATTTCTTTGAAAAAAATTATTCATGATGCTATCTGGAATTTACGCTGACGATGATACATGACAGATGACTTTCTACCCCTCTCGCGATTTTTCAAGGATCGATATAGCCAGGAAAAAACTAACATAAACATGAGAGGATATAACTAACTCCATTTCTCCCTCGCAGAACCTTCCTTTTTTTTTCATTTCCTTTTCTTTCTTTCTTTTCGATGCTTCTGAGAATGGGTCTTCCCACCAGTATTATTCTACTCCCACTTAATTCTTATCCTGGAGAAAAACCAGTCTGCACTCTCGATGATCCAAAACCCCCGAAGAAGTAAAGAATAAATATTACGAACAAGTTAGCGATGGAGGATTTAATATGAAGGATGAGAAAGTAGGATAAAAAAGTTTGTTGGACGAAATATTAATGACTTCACTGAGTTCATAAGTTACTATAATCGATCATTGTCAATTTCGCATTGCAAATACATCATTCAAGCCAATTGAAACACTTATTGTAATCAATAAGTGATGAGTGCCACGAATAAAATGAAAAGTAAAAATTCAACAGATTGATGATAAATCAAACTTCATAACCGATGGAATGTTTATTTTGGCGGAGGAATACCGGGCGCGCTTGCAAGCCCACCCGTGTCCGTAGCCTTATCCTAAATACAATTACTCTGAAAATTCACCGCATAAAAAAAGCGAAAACATTCTTACCAGGAAACGGTGGGAAATATGAGAAATGAATTCTACGGTATTATCCTCAGTGAATTTAAATTGAGTCTTTACTCCTACAGAATTGCCGGGATGGAGGGTAAATTCCAGGGTCAAAATACTGAGGACGACGGAAATGCTCACATAAATGGAAAGAAAATGTCCATGACACTGAATGTCAATGGCCTCTGGGACGTTGTACCGAGGCTTGACCACTACAGGTACATATTCATTCATCTCAAGAAGCTCGAAAAAGAGACAAAAGCAATGAAATTCTCTTAATTTTAACTCCAGAAATTTTATGAAATTCCAGAGCTAGCAGAAGGGCAAAACGACCATCTCTGAGTGATCTTCACGATGGGAATCCCGTCAAGGTGAGTAACGAAAGGAAAAATCTATTCTTTTTCCTCTAACTAAGAGTGTTTTACGGAAATAATTTTATGAATAACCAAAGATGCTAATTTCACGTGTCAATGAAAACAATCTTGCCTTTCCTTTTTTACCTCTACATCAAATACCGGAGGGGGTTGAGATTGCGCAGCTGGTTATTGACATATATATCAATTTCTAGATCCAGTCGGATGTAACCGGTAAATACTCGAACGTTTGCCGAAGAGTTCCCGTTCAGCATAGATCGTGTTTTTTCCATAATCAATATACCTGTTATTAATTTCCTATACATACATTTTTTTATTCCCTATCCATCGATGATAATCGTTTGATCGACACACGAGTGTCAAACCAGTTTTCAAATATAATTACCATTTTTTATTGTAAAGAATACGGATGAGTATAGGTCTCGCCATTCTTTCAATCATTGAAATAAAGTGATTTTAATCAATTGAGTTTATCACGATAAATAAAGGATGAAGGAAGAAAACAAAGGGGAATGTCACTGAATGAAATAAGTTTTTCTATCCTGGATAGTATATCGTGCCTGATTAAGTTTGCGGAGTAGTAAAAGACGAGATGAGAAAAGGGAGGGAAACTCATTTGTCCCTTGCTGAGATTCTCAGTCTCTCAGAATAACAAATTAAATAAGATATTTTATTGATTTTTTTTCGTTCTCTCACTCGCTTAGTGACTTTTTTTTTATATCTGTCCACTGTTTTCTTAGGATGCGAATGTCGAAGCTGGAATAACAGCTGGACCAGTGCACGGCGGTATCAAATTGGGATGGATTCAAGGAGTGTTAATACCATGTTTGTTAAACATATGGGGTGTGATGCTCTTTCTACGTTTATCGTGGGTTGTTGCACAAGCTGGAATTCTCCATACCATTATTATTATTGGAATATCGGCAGTTGTGTGTGTCATCACAACCCTGAGTCTCAGTGCAATTAGCACTAATGGTGAAGTAAAGGGAGGTGTGTTGCGTGGAAATTTTTTATTTTTTCCAACCCAAAGGCGTGTCACATCGATGACGCGTCTGCCCAATGTTTTCTTTTACAATTTTCTTTTTTATTCATCGAGACTTTTTTTCCTCATTTCACTGCTCAGTTGTTTTCAAACGAGCATAACTTTTCACTCTAATTTTCTTACTTGATCAAACACTCAACTTAATTGAAGTCTTATTGCTTGAAGAAGTAAAACGTACATTAATTCTTCTGGGAAATTGAGTGATTAGTACGTTTTTCTTTCAGGTGGTATTTATTTTATAATATCGAGATCACTTGGGCCAGAATTTGGTGCTTCTGTTGGTATTGTTTTTGCATTTGCTAATGCAGTTGCTGCATCAATGAATACAATTGGCTTTTGCGATTCGATGAATGACTTGCTCAGAGAGCATGGTAAAAAAATATTCGATAATGGAGTACAAGACGTTAGAATTGTTGGTATTCTAGCTATACTAGTTATGGTATTAATTTGCGCTATTGGAATGGAGTGGGAATCAAAGGTAAATATTTGATTGAGTCGTAAAGTTGTAAATGATAAGATGGAAAAGAAGCACGTGTAGATTATTTTACAGATATCTCGGGGATAATGGGATTTGGAAGAATTTATTACAAGATATTTTTTCGAGTCTATGAAATTCTTAAAATTTTCTATAGAATCTATGCATCTAAAGATATTTGCAGAAGAATGTACTCAAAAATCGAACTATTTCGCAATTTGTTTTCATCAATAATCCAATAAAAATTGAAAATTTTCAGGCCCAAAATTTCTTAATCGCTATAATCGTGATAGCAATCTTTGATTTTATCATTGGAACAATAATCGGCCCTAAAGATGTGACGCAAGAAAGTCTCGGATTCGTTGGATTTTCCAGCGAAACGTTTATGTCAAATTGGGGACCAGATTATCGTAAATTTGACAATTCAACTCATAATTTTTTCTCCGTATTCGCCATATTTTTCCCATCAGTCACTGGAATTCAAGCTGGTGCTAATATTTCTGGCGATCTCAAGGATCCGGCTAGTAGTATACCAGTTGGTACACTATTGGCATTATTAATTTCGATGATTAGCTATGTTACATTTGTACTGTTTGCTGGTGGTGCTGCATTACGTGATGCACCTGGTATTGCGATGAATGGTACTATTATTGAGTGTACACCCGGCGTTGATTGTCTGTATGGACTTCACAACAGTTTTTCCGTAAGTTGAAAATAAATGGAACTTAAATTTAGGATATTTAATTTTGAAAGAAAATTATTTCATCATTTTAATTTTGAAGGTCATGCAATTGATGTCCGTCTGGGGTCCATTTATTTATGCCGGATGCTTCGCGGCAACTCTGTCAACGGCCCTAACGAATCTTCTCTCTGTTCCTCGTTTAATTCAGGCACTTGGACAAGACAGAATTTACCCCGGTTTAATATTCTTCAGCAAAGGCTACGGTAAATCAGGTGAACCATACCGTGGCTATGTTCTCACGTTCTTCGTAGCTGCTGTATTTCTTTTAATCGGTGAGAATGCGTTGATAAAATCCATTGACGTAGATAAAAAATTACTAAGAAATTAAATTTCATAATTCCATATCTGATAATTTTTTCCAGCAAATCTAAACGCTGTCGCTCCACTTATATCAAACTTTTATCTAGCATCTTATGCTTTAATAAACTTCTGCACATTTCATGCAGCGCTCATCAAGCCGCTTGGCTGGCGGCCGACTTTCAAGGTAACCAGATGATAACATGAATATATATATGAAATTTCTTAACTCAAATAGTTAAATTCTATAATTAAGATAAATGTTTATGTTTTTTTTTTACAGTATTACAACACGTGGTTATCGTTACTCGGTTTTATACTCTGTGTGGCATTTATGTTCTTGATTGACTGGGCAACGTCACTCATTACGTTCGTTGTTATATTTGCCCTTTATCTCATTGTTGTTTACCGTAAACCTGATGTCAATTGGGGAGACAGTACTCAGGCTCAAACTTATAAAACAGCTCTGTCAGTTGTCTACAGGTAATCACTGAAATCAATTAAACATCACTTATCTAAAATTATCATTTTGTGAATACATCTCGAAATCTAGGGGAGATACGAAATCTCCCAAGGAAAAAATTTGTATAAAATTCTTCTATCTCGCCTAGATTCCGAGAAATTCTCCAGAAAAGAATTAAAAAATAAATTTTCTCCAATTAATTTTAATGTACAGACTCAATTCAATCGACGATCACGTGAAGAATTATACCCCCCAAATTCTCGCTTTAACTGGAGCCCCAGGAACCCGTCCAGATCTTCTTCATTTGGCTAATTTAATAACCAAGAACAATTCACTCCTCATTTCCGGTGAAATTTGTCCAGTAAGTTAAACTATCCTACCCACGTATTTCTGACAATAAACTCTGATTCCACTTGTTGACAATACAAATTAATCCAATGATAAATCATAATGTAATCCATTTTATGGTTTGAATAGACTCGTTTGTCGTACCGTCAGAGATCAGTAAAATTGAGAAATGGATACGCGTGGCTACAGCGTCATCGAATCAGATCATTTTATCACGTTGTTGGTGATTTAACATTGGAAAGAGGTGCTTCAGCACTTATGCAAGCTACGGGAGTCGGTAAATTGGCCCCTAATGTAGTATTGATGGGATACAAGACGCATTGGTCTACTTGCAATCACAAAGATCTTCAGGAATACTTCAATGTTCTACAGTGAGTAATTTTATCAACGAGAACCAGTGGATTCGAATTATCATCAATTGTCAATTAATTTTCCTTTCAGTAACGCCTTTGATCAAAAATTAGCAGTCGCTATGTTACGCATACCGAATGGATTGGACTGCTCTGTTCTGTCAAATACCATCGATGAAGATCACATGGTGCAGAGTAGCTATGATTTAGCTGGTAATACACTTATGCACGCCGACAGTGATTTATCAATGAGCAGTAGAATACCGCGGGTACAGAGTGTACCAACTATTGGTACACAATACGTCGGCGTTGAAGGCCCTCTACAAATTGCCAGGGATTCACCGACTCACTTCAGCGCAAGGGATCACTTGAAATTCAAGAAGAAGACTGCTGCTGATAAGATGCTTTAGTAAGTCAATTATCCATTGATAAATAAATAATAAATCAAATTTTAATGGATTCAATGTGAATTTTTTTCTCTTTATTCTCAATAGTGATAAGAAGAACGGAATCATTTCACAGCCAGAGTACATGACTGTTTTTCAAAAGAAACATAAACGCGGAGTTATTGATGTCTGGTGGCTTTACGATGATGGAGGTAATTCGTTAACGAAAAACTTACTTTAATGGTTGAATAAGAAAAAATCAAACTCATTTTTAAGTGGCAGAAATTTAAAAAATTTCAGGACTGACTATCCTGTTACCTTACATCATCAGCACGAGATCGAATTGGGAGCATTGCAAGATGAGAATATTTGCGTTAGCCAATCACAAACAAGAAATTGGAGCACAGGAAAAAGAGTGAGTAGAAGAAAATAAAGTTTATAAAATAATCATTTCATTGAAGAGTTATGAAAATTCCGGATGGAAGGCATGTATCACTTTATGCTGGTTTCCGATTTTTAACGCCGTGACAAGAAACACCCAAGCCTTCAATTTTTGGCGGAAATGGTCAAATTCTCAAAAAAAAATCTAATAATAATCCTGACACATGTTTTTTAGACCAGAAATTTCCTCACCTCTCCAATGAATTCATTGAAAGAATTTCATCTCGAATACTTTGACTCATCTCAGGCGATTCTCTTTATGTAAAACGTTCAAGTTCCAAAATCCACTTTAACATGCTACACCTAAGATCCACTTTACCCCACCTCTCTCTAAATTCAATCAAATCTATTCGCGTGAGAGAAGTAAAAATAATTTTCATGCATACTCGTATTAACGCGATTTATTTCCCTCTTTCTTCTCAGAATGGCAGAAATAATGGCGAAATTCCGGATAAAATACGAGAGTTTAAAAATGGTGGATGACATCAGTGTCCAGCCAAAAGTAGAGACTCAAGAATTTTTCGATAAACTTATTGT
Organism: Aleiodes sp. PSUC_FEM 10030003; assembly: GCA_018902275.1. Lineage (NCBI taxonomy): Eukaryota > Metazoa > Arthropoda > Insecta > Hymenoptera > Braconidae > Aleiodes > Aleiodes sp. PSUC_FEM 10030003. The sequence continues at coordinate 12,898 of JABSMS010069393.1, forward strand.
TGAGTTTCGTAAAAATGATCCATGTGATACAACTGATTGTGTAATAACTGATTTGGAGATACAAACGCTGAGGGATAAAACTTATCGTCAACTGCGACTGAGAGAATTGCTTTTGGAAAATTCTAGTCAATCTACACTAGTTGTGATGTAAAAATCATTATCATATTTATCCATTTTTAAAATGAATTTTCATCTTAATTTATTTTGTTCATTTCATCTTCAGGTCTCTTCCAATGCCGCGAAAAGGTGCTGTCTCAGCTCCATTGTACATGGCCTGGTTGGAAGCATTGACGAGAGACATGCCGCCGACACTACTTATAAGAGGAAATCAAACCTCAGTCTTAACTTTTTACTCGTAGTCTATTGAAAATATTTTAATCATAAAAATACTTAATAATTTCATTATTTTCATGAAATAACGAAGAAATGCCACGCGCTCTCTTTGCCACGCGAACTTAAAATTAATCACAGTATTTGCAGTCTCAATTTTGTTTTTTATCTATCAAATTTTAGTTAATCACTGAATTGAAACCACCCCATCCTTATTTATGAATTTTAATTTCATTTGAATAGAAATTTGTATATACTTAATGACAAGCTCATGAAAATAAAAATGAGCAAATAATTGATAGTTAATTGTACTGAATATTAATCACGATTCTTTATACACGTAAGAATGATAGAAAAACAGTATTTATTATTTTTTAAATGAGTGTATTCTTTTGCAGTAAACTATTGTATCTAGGAGAATTATAAATTTAAATGATCTAGAAAAATTTCCTCTTCAATTATTTCATTATCATGCATCGAAACTTCTCACCCGAGTTCTTCCATTCAGGGAGGTGGATCTAAAAATAGAATTCAATCATCTGAAACATTGTTTTCCCTTTACTTCCAAGTATAAAATATGTACAAATTCCTAAAAATAATTCTGAGATAATTGTAAGCATTAAAAACGTTTTTCTCTCGTTTAAAAAAAAAATAGTAATTATTCATATCGTCACATCTCACTTCGTGGGTTGAGTTTCAAAGAGTTTAGCAAAGACTGGTTGTATATGTTCCAGCATATCAGTCGTTAACATTGCCCTCTGCTTTTCTCGGAAAGCAGCGGCATTACATTCTCTGGTTAATCTCGAGGCAGCATAAGCGGCAGTCATCGGTGCTGAGCAAATCATTTCACTTGGGCCAGCACTGATCGCCCACCACCAAAATACAGATAAAGCACCAGCCAGAAGGTCACCCTGTCCACCACATCGTCTTCCAGAGCCCGATGTGGAGCAGCATATTGCTTCTGTTCCCTTCTGTCCATCGACAATCGTATCCTTCGCTCCTTTACTCAAAATAACTACATTCTTTCCAATCGTATCAGCTAAATGTTTGGCATCAGAGATTTTAACAACTGGAGCTGGTTGAACAGTTCTGTCGAGGAATGCCTTCATTAATCTACTGAATTCCATGGCATTTGGTGTTAATATGAGTCCTGGATAATCTTTAATGAGTTCTGGCTTTTGGCAGATTAAAAATAAACCATCAGCATCGATAATCAATGGTTTCTTCAGCTCTCTACATATTGAAATTAATTCAGCCACAATTTTAAATATCTTGTCGTCACGACCAAGACCTGGACCCAACAGAATCACGTGTAATCTGTCCAACCATGGTTTTATTTGCTTAATTGCATCATTATGATCCAAAATTGGATGGACAATTGGCTCTGGACTGAACGATTTAATCGCAACACCAGCGTCTTTCGCACAAAATATATGGACCAGATCAGCTCCAGTTCGGAATGCACTCATTCCAGCAAAGTATGGTGCTCCTGTGTACTCGTTACTACCACCAAAAATACCAATTCTACCATCCTGACCTTTGTACGTTGTTGTTCCTAATGATGGTACGATTTTACGAATTGATTTTACCATACGATCTTCCAGAGTTATTTGAGCTGACATTGTGGATAATGGTGATGATAATTTTTGATATTTCCTGGAGATAAATAAGGCGATTGGAAAGAACATTTTTTTATGGCGATTGAGGTTTTTATCTGAGTTCATTTAATTAGTCTTTTTCATCTTACTTGATTGAAGAACCTTCGATATTTAATTTTTTTTCGTTTAAAAAATTGGAGTCAGCACTGAGGTTAAGTTTTTTTTGCAAAATGAACTTTTCTTATTCCACAATCTTTAGGTGTGAAGAAATTGGAGAGACGAATATCACTGAAAAATTTAGGCAATTTTTTTTTCTAATTTTCTGTGCGATGCAGAACGAAAAAGAAGCCGGAACAGCTGACTGACCGATTTAAAATGCAACGTCAGAATGTTTCAAAGTTCAGTCGATGTTTATTTGACATTATCATTGTCATTGTCAAAATATTTTTAGAATAAGAATGCAGTGGGGGGAGGGAAACCAAAACGCTAAAGATTCGCACAAATTTAGAAATTTTTATGTGATATTGACCAGTCTTCTTCTCGTAATTAGTATCAATGAAAATGAGTGGAACTATAAATGATTTTATCATTCTCCTGGAATTTATCTTCAATTTCCGTAAATGAGAGTCGCTTCCGCCGGGAGATAAATTGAAACTGCTATACCGAGGGAGATGACTCGTCGACAGTGTTGCAGGCATAGACAATAGAGGGACGGAGGTAAATCGCCGTATGGAAATGCTCAACATTTAAGGCTCAACATTTTCAACTGATTATTCCATCATCAGTTTTTTGTGAACTCGAGAATTATGACGTCAACGTTTTCGTTGAGTTTCGTGTATCTTTTCTTTCACGTTCTTAAATGTAGGAGGGGGATACGCTTCAATACAATTTCTTAAATTTTGATGATTCAATTACTTTTTTTTTGGTCATTTGGCAATTGCAGTTACATCAATCATTAAATTCGTGTGACAGTGAAAATATTTTGAAACCAGAAATGTCTATTCCTGTCACATTGTGAATGAAATTAACGGAGTTGATTATTAAAAAAGTATTTGTTCAAGGCCAAACATTATTGTAGTTCGTTATTGTCATTCTCGGCAAACTGCTGGGAATTATCTTCATTAATAACTTAAACGCTGTTCAATTATCATTAAAAATTGATAATAGGAAATTCTCAATCATAATTTCACGAAAACTTCATTCATCGCCACGTTAATACATCGAAATGTCTATCATCAGACCCCTAACCTGTAATGACCTGTTCAAATTCAACAATGTGTATGTATTCATGCTTAATTACTTGAATTTTGAACTAAATTATGTAATTCATCCAAATAGAGTTCTTTCAATTTATGGAAATTATTTAACATCAATTATATCATTTCAGGAACTTGGATCCACTGACGGAAACGGTATCCTTATCGAAGCAATCAGAATTATTTTCAGAATTTCTGAAAATTCTGAGAATATTTTATTAGAAATAAATCAGATTTCTTATTCAATGCTTCCAAATATTTTCCTTGATTTTCACGTACAATAATTATTCAAAAAATAGTATGGACTCCCGTTTTACATGCTTTACTTGGCACATTGGCCTGAATATGTCCAGGTAGCTGAATCTCCGAGCGGTGAAATTATGGGATACAGTGAGTTCAATAAAATGAGAACAAAAATTAGTTGATATTTGATATTGATATTTATTGCATTGAAGACTCCAGGCAAATGCCCATAGGAGCCAAACATAATACACATTATGATACATAGGTGGTTAAACATGAGAAAAAAACATATGCGAAAAGGTAAAATAGGATAAGTCGATTTTCCCTTCCAATTGTTTCCCCCAAATATCTCAGGAACTGATGGAGATACGTCTGTTTTGCCCTAATGCTTTTTTGTAGATCTTGAAATTCTCTACAAAAAAGCGTTAGGGCAAAAAGGGCGTATCTCCATTAGTTTCCGAGATATTCGCAAGAGAAGATCGGCGGAAAAATCGACTTATCCTGTTTTACTTCTTCACTACTGAATTGTTCATTTCATTATTGAATTGAATTATCTCAATTCAATCCATAGTGAATTATTCAAAGTTTTTGAAATTCGCACGCCTTTAGTCATACCAAAAATTTCTCTATCTGCCATCAATCACGAGTTATTTTATAGAATGAAAAATCGAAGTTGACTCACTTTATTCAGCTCACTATTCACCTTCGCTTTTATTTTTCAGTTATGGGAAAAGCTGAAGGACGTGGAGACTCTTGGCATGGCCATGTCACAGCCCTAACTGTCTCGCCAGACTACAGAAGATTGGGCCTCGCTGCCAAGCTCATGAAATACCTCGAAGAAGTTTCTGAAAAGTAATGAAATTTACTCATTTATCTAAACTATAAAAAAATAAAAATTAACTCATTTCATTTTATGTTGAAGGAAACAAGCATACTTCGTGGATCTTTTCGTTCGTGTTAGCAATAAAGTAGCCATTCAGATGTATCAACAGTTGGGCTACATTGTTTATCGAACTGTATTAGAATATTACAGTGGAGATCCTGATGAAGATGCTTACGGTAATAATTTTGATAATTATAAAAAATTGTTTTTGGAGTTTTTGAGGAAGATCTTGAAATTGGAGAGAGATGGAGAAATTTTCGTGAAGGGTTAATGGTCCAATGAATGAACGATCATTATTTCGTACTCTGTATATTATTAAAAATTGATAATCCCTTGATTCGAAGATTATTTCAGTCATAATTGATTCGAAAATTAAACAAAGATGAGAAAAAAATTAAAATTAAAATCTTTTGTGAATAAGTTACGATAAACATCATCAATTATACCAATGAATGATTTCCTTTCATAACGAATGTTCTAAATGAAGATGAAAAGCTTCTTGGAGATTATTTATCGAAAGATTTTGCTTCAAGATAAATAAAAATCATAAAATGATTATTTCATTTGAAGATCAGCTTCGTTCATTCAATGGCACTTATTCATTCATTGGCCCACTTGCTTTATAGTTTTCTATGGAGCAGAATGCGCTCTACTTTTCATCAAAGAAAATTTTGGTGCAAAATTCGTAAAATCTCTCTGAGATCGCAAGAAATTTACAAAAACCCGTTCACTTAAAAATGAATTTTTCATTTTCTCATTTTAATTGGGAAATATTTTCATTTCTTTGTTTGATTAAAAAAAATTACTTTCAGACATGAGAAAGGCACTCTCGAGGGACATATTCAAGCAATCGGTCATACCCTTGACCCATCCTGTGCGTCCTGAAGACGTTGAATGACATACGGTTGATGAATAAATCCCTTCATGAACAATAAATGAAGAAACAAAATTAATGACTGATAAATTAATAAATATCAGGAGGTAACAAACCCAACCCCGAATTTTTCATAATTCATCAGTTCATCAACGAGTCAATAATTCCTGTCGCTGTAAATAAACAAAAACCTGCAAATCAAACGAAAAATGAAAAAAAAATAAACGAAATAACTTAGATAATGAAAAATCCTTGAAAAATGATTTCTTAATAATTAAACTCTATATCAAATAATTTGTTTTATTGATATTAAAAATCTCGATAAGCAACAATACATTAATTAAACAAATAAATAAATAAACATAAAAATAATGAGCTTTGGACAATCCTAAATAAATTAATTTTCCTAACTTATTAATTTTACTAAACAATAATAAATAATATAAACTACTTATGGAATTAAATTCAGTCATTCCTCGACTCGATTAATTAAGTGGCAACAGTCATTATTATTCATGAATTATGGCCTTGAATAAGCCTGGTATGGTACTTCGTATGGACCAATTGATTCTTGATGGCTCCTCTCGTGCCATCCCTCAGCTACTGGTGCATGATAAAGCCCGTAATTAACTCCACTTGTTGCTATTTTTTTGAGTCCCTGAATGCTGGAAAGCATTAGCGCTAATTTAGCGAGAATCAGTGCTTTTCCACCGAGTACTGCGAGAAATTGGAAACCCATTGGAATAAGTACTGAGCCCATTATCAGAAGACCCATCACCATCATTGGCATCATGTTGTGGCGTCTTCGGTGACGACGTCTGCGTCCTGCGATTATGATTAATTAATTAAGGTATTTTGGTGTGAAAAGATAGGAATTAACATCGGGACATAATTATTCATTATTACAATTCAGTAGCTAAGCGGGGAAGTAATTTTTTTGAAAAAAAATTGAAATTTCATGGACAATCTGATGGCAATCTTCAGGAGCGTAACATTTTTTTTTAATTCAAGAAAAGGAAAACGTTTTATTACCTTCGATGATACTCTCGTTGGAAAAATCACCGGCTTCTTCAGTTTCATTTTTTGGATTTAATAATTTGTCAACGTCAATTCTGAATACATGAGTTTTGAAAATTTTTCCGAAACGAGCGAACACAATTTCTCTCCATGTCTTGACGTTTTCACGGCCATTGTCCTCTTTGCTGCGATAGAAAAATTGAAAATTATTTTAAAAAAAAAGATGGAAACAAATTTTTTAATGATGCGGAATATTTGAAGAATTTTTTCCCCCAGTTTTTGACGAATATCTTCGGTCCTGATCTTTGTAGCGTCTTGAGATTGCTTGTAAATGAAAGCTGAGGCAATTTCCCATCGATTTCATATAAATTGAATCAATTTTGAACGAAAACTTGAAGAAGAATCGTGAATTTCTCAAAATCTTATTTTTCACCATATTTTTCCCAATTGTGGTTCAAAATCAATTCGATTTACGTGAAATCGACCGAAATTTTCTCAGCTTTCATTTGCAATCGACCTCAGCACGCTAGGACAATCAGAACCGGAGATATTCACGAAAAAGTGATAATTTCGAAAACTCGTGAATTTCGATTTCACGAAATCGATTATCAAACATCGAAAAAATTGCACTTTTTCAAGAAATTATCATAGACAATTTCCTCTAATTTTCCATGTACCATTCAAGAAAGTATCACTCAGTTAATTCTCACGGTACATTTTTTTTTTAATAATTATCGCAATGTGAAAAAAAAATTATTTTCAATTGGATTCCGGCTGATTCTAGGGATTGCCCGACGTTACCCTCATTATCTCCATAATATTTCAAATTAGTTCAAACGGAAGTGTCCGATTACAGACAGTTATTATAACTCGACTCGCGTGTCACGAAATGAGGTGAGAGCACCCAATAATTAATCGAAAAAAAAATCACTCACTTATCAAATTGTCTATCGACATCACTGACATTTCCTTGTTTGAATCGTACCAATTCAATTCCATTAGCAACGGTAATCACGTCGTCGGACAGCACAGCATCCAGTGCAATCAGTGCTCTTCGTTGCAAACACGTACGGACAACATCCAAGAATGGCCTCTGATTATTGGAATTACCATTTTTTGGGGAACAATTTTTTAGTAAATTATTCAAACTCCTCGCCCAAGTCCCGGAGTTTTGGCAGTTGAGGGATGTCGTAAGGATCAAGAGGAGAAAACAGTACTTTAGGGGATGAAAATTCATCTGCAAGAGTAATTAAGAAGAAAATTTGAACGAATAAATAGTTTAAAGTAATTACTTTTGAAGGAAGTGACGAGAATACGAATTTCAATCATCAATTCTCGTTGAAAATCTTCGAAAATAATTGAGATGGAATTTTTCAAAAGTCATGAAAATTTCTTCATCTCGCTTATATTCACAAGTCGAATGGAAAGATGAAAAATATGGGAATGGATAGTTTTAAAAATTTCAAGCGCATTATTTCGCGAAAATCTTCGGAATTAACGGTTTCAGAAGAAAATGTCGATGTTTTTTTTGTAGGGAATTTAATAAGCGACAAAAAAGGTTTCTTCCGGAATTCCCGTAGACTCAATAGTTCCAGAGACATTTGCGAATGAATACAAGTTCAATTTAAAATGATAAAAAAAGAATTGGAATTGGTTTTATATCTTATATTACGAATATCTTCGAAACAAGTAGGTTTTTCGAAAATTCTCAAGAGACCTTT
>JABSMS010069503.1:0-20817 GCA_018902275.1 Aleiodes sp. PSUC_FEM 10030003
ATCAATTTTATTCATTAATAATACAAGATATACTAGCAGTCATTTTCTATATAATTATAAAATAAGAAGAGCATGATTTAACCAGGCGAATTTTGTAAATTCGACAATGGCCTTCATTATTCAATATTTTTACATAAATTTCATTGTATTCTAACAAACATGTCTTGAAAAATAAAGCAGAATCTACCGTGTCTTCTTCAGAATATTGGCAGTATCTAAGAAAAAATAAGAGACTTGACGAGATATCCTTCTCAAATAGAATGACAAACATAATGTTTCGCCATGAAAGTTAGGGCACTTTGCTTCTCGTCATTTTCCCGCTGTGTGGACTATGTCCCTCTCTAGAGGCTGTTTGAATTGCATTCTATAGGATATCACAGATATGCTGAACAATCTGGGGATATGCAAGTAGGAACTTTGCATTCCTTCTGCTATTGATTATCCCTTAAATTCTCAAGAAAGCAGACAGTTAAACAATAGTAGAATCCCTTCTACTAAATTATGTCGTCAAATCGTATGAGTGACGTGGTTTCATCGCATCCTAATTTTTTTCATCATATTGAGAACACTAGAGCGAGGTAGAGGACATGTTGGATAAAAATTGTGGCATCCTTGACCCTCGATTCCAGCGATAAGTTGACCCATATGAGCCGCAAAATGATATCTCGAGGCCACTTCCGCCATTGTCGTCAGGCTTGTGTCTCTGTTAACATCAATAAAATTATTTATCAAGATACAGATAATTAATGAGGAAGCATTATTACTATTATAACGCTATTGTAAATAACAATTTCATTACTATAATAGAGACATCGTTGACATTTTTTCTTCTTGTTTCATTATTTTCACAATCGCAATTTTTCATTCTCAGCAATCATGTATTGCAAACAAAGAGAGACTTGATGAGAATTGCAATACCTCTGGCAACAGATCGTGTTCACTTACTTTAAGAAAAACAGAAAAAAATACTATGTTGTTGTAATCCACTAAGTTTATTGCAATAGATCCAATCGACGACGCGGGTAAACTTGATAAAGAATTCAATGTGAACTCGAGACCAGAACAGGCACAAGGCAAGTTGCCTTTTACTTTCAAAACTTGAGTCTGCGAGACCTTCTTGGTATAACTTTTTAAACGTTTTTATTCTTTTCATTATTTTTATTCTCTCAATTGTTGTTTCGTTTAATTTAATTTAAATGAAATTGAATGCTGCACATTTATCTCTACGAATTGCATTGAAGATCCTTTGAATATTATTCAAAAGAACTTCAGCGAACATTGAGTGATGTGTAATCCGTGAAGGTGAATGAACAACGAGAATCATCAAGAATTACTGAGTCACGATATGATGTCCCGCTACAGGAAGAGGAGAAAGTATAGCGTTGGATAATCTTTGAAAAGGAAAGTGACTATTGGCTTCACGTTATGTGTGTTATGCAAAAAGTGAGAGACGGGTAAGAATAAACTGGTAGTTTAAAATTTTCGGAACGAACCCGCCTTACATAATACTTTTTTTGGACTTCCACTTTCACATTCGTTATGTCCATACGGCATTAAAAACAGACCTCTCATGTTAATATATTACGGAAACGTTATGTCAATAAACTAAGCAATTTTTCCCGGAAGTTCGAGGCTTCGAGAACTTTCGAAACCTGATTGGATCATCCGCAAATAATTACTTGCATAGCATGGGATGAGAATAAAAATTGCGGGAAAATGGAATATTGAATATTGATCACTGGTTTTAATCCTATCTAATTATTCAAATAGAATTTTCATGGGGTTTTTCCCTCTCGTATTACGAAGAGAGTGAGAAAAGTTTTCGTAATTTTTTCTACACTATCATTCACAACTTTGCTATCACCAATATCCGGGGAAAAACGACCAGAGATATGCAATACCCGGACAAATGTTGAACCATTATTCCACGTCGGTGAGTTTGCGAACGAAAGTCGTGAAAGTGACGGTAAATGTACTGCGCTGAGAAGTTGAAAGTGGTCTTGGGTCAACTACATGATAGGAGGCAACGACTCACAAGGGAAATCCGAGGGCGGAAATACTTGTTTTCAACTTTGAAATTTGTAAACTCGAGTGAAATTATCCAATTATCTTCTGTCCTTTTTAAGGTTTCACATGTTATTGATATATTATAACATCCTTAAAAAAGAAAAGAATTAATCAGTAAGTTACGCAAATAATTAATTTATTTATTTACCTAATTAGATTCAAGAGTGACTTTTCCATCTCGCTCAATTGATCCTGATAAGGTGATGAGGTTAGTTCACAAATGAGTTTTGGTAAACATGCGTTTTTGATTGTGGCCATCATTTTCGCTTTTTTCGTCACTCCTGCAAATAGTAATACAGCTGCATAATCATCACTTGAAAATTGACATGTTTACAGTTAATCTCATTCCTTTGCCAATACTCACCATCCTCTCCGTCGATTGTTTTCATTCCTGAAATCATTGCCATTCTCTCTCCATGTGGGCCATCTTTAGGAGGACCCTGAAGTCCGCTAAATGTTGAATTTCCTGCTGCCATTCCATTTCCAAATACTGAATTTATTAGGTTCGTGTAATCACCGGCAAATATTAAGAACATCCCAATGAAAATGACGAGGCGCACAGTTCCGGTGTCAACTACCATTTTTGAAACCCTTGAATTACTTTAAAATATAATAAAGCCATTTATTTTCATCTCAACAATTTGTCACTGATTGTTTTTTTTTTTCATTCAATTGCTATTGAATATCTTCCGGGTGAAAGTGACGTACTGAATACTTGAACAAGTATTTATGTCATAACTAATAAATAGATCACTTCGTTTAATGAATCATTTTTCATCACGGACAAGGAAAGAGTTTATTAGATACTCTCAGTACTTTCGCCTTATTAAAATTATTACTAATGAATCAAATAATATTTTTATGCATTTGTTCACAAACGGATATTAGAGGAGAATGGATGCGGGCCTCACTTTAAAACACCTCTGGACGTACTATTGCCAAGCACTTTCCAACACTTTCGCTCTCTTTTGTATCCCCACTTCCATCAGTATTATACCTCTGTGAATTGAATGCTCACGATTGAACGTGCTGATCGAGACTCCAATGTTTCATTGTTTGATACAGTATTATCATAAGAACCATGAAATACTTACCAGATTATCACGAAGTTAGTCGACTGAGCAGCTCAAGAGTTCAAATTTTTATCCAATAAATAATTTTGTTTATCAAATTCTGCAAGCTGTATATACAACTTATTACAAACAATCAAGATGTCCGATTTAATTCACCTGCTGTCGCGTTGACGTCGTGAATACGACTGCAAATGGGCAATGATTTTTTGCCTGAGTTTACTTCCTCTAAACAAAAAGAAAAAGAGAAAAAAATCGTACCGGTATTTATGACGTAAAGCAAACGTTCAATTATACGCGCATACATAAACACACCAGAGGTCAAGAGTTTCACCAGATTTGAATTATATGGAGGTAAAAAAATAGCAAATACAGGGAACAATGAAGAATTTGGCATTACAGAATCAACAATACCTCACTCATTAGATCTATTGAATGAACGAAGAATATATATATATTGTCTAGTTTGAGAATATAAAAGAGAAGTGATCTGTACTGGCTCGGCGAAAAGACTGTGGAATGAATCGAAAACTGCGGCCAGTAAAGGGGCACCAGGTTTACTCCTGCTGGCCAGCGAGTCAGTGAAAGTCAAAATGCAGACTCAATGGTCTTTACGTGCGTAGTTGAATTACGAGCTGATGCGGTTTTTTATTTGATTCCCCAAGTGCCTTGCTGTTTTTTTTTATCGTCAAGTTTATCAAAATTTGAATTAGATGAAGGATCACATTAGATGAATGATATTGAAGATAAACTCAGTGAAAGTTGCATTACTGAAATTGAAAAGATAAATGGAATTGAGTACAAACGTGATAAGTTTTCAAATTAAAACTTCACGAGACCGAAAAATTTTCATTTAATTCAGTGACACTGAAGTCAATGATTGCTGATATATGGGACAGAATTTTATATACAATTGCTTTTTAAATTTTCAGTAATGCCTCAATAAACAAGATAAAATTCTACATTTTCTCGAAATACCAGATCAGGTTTTATTTCTTTATTACTAAAATTTTTCGTCCCAGTGTGACGTTTTCGTATCACATCTTTTTTAGCAAGTCTGATCGTAGATCGTTAATGTAACTCGTTTACCTTGTACACATTGTCAAGGTTAATATAATGGGCAGTTGGATTCAAGTTAAACTCGATTCGATTCCCATTATTAATTAGCTTGTTTGTATCTTGAAAACCATTGTTCTTGGTGCATTACAATTGATGATGTGTTACAAAAACTTCGGAAATAGGTATCCTAGCACTTAACAGTCGAACAATAACTAAATTAAAAAAATCAATTGCTACGTTTGAAAAAGAATTTTCATTTCTAATTACATACTAATGTATTCGTATCAAAATTGTGTCTTGGTTGATAGCCTTGTGGTTGTGGTTGTTATGAGCAAGGTCAGACGTTATACTATCCATTAAGAATTTTTGTTTTTCATCCTGTGTGGAAGTAAGATGTCAAAAAAAACTCCTCGAAAAATTCGTTCTTGAATAATGATGACGCACTTTGTTTGTGTTTAAATTCAATTTACCATTCAAATTTGATTCTATGAATTTGGACTTGTAGACTGAGGAAACATTAATAAAATTTGCATGAGAATTTGTTGAAAAAATTAATCATAGAAACATTTTTTTTTAAAAAGACAAATAATAATATTGAGTAAATTGGTAAAATGCGGGAGCGATATTTACATTGTATTGATGTACTTGAGGAACTCTCGTCAGATGCGTTATTTGAGTCCCATTCCTTTCTGTAGATCTCCTCCCTTCGTTGGTCGAAGGACAGAGATCCCATACTTCCTGCGTGGCGGAGTCCGTGGTGGAAACGACGGCTCGAGCACCTAAATAATTACAAATGTAAAATTGCCATTTAAACAGTGGGCTTACAGAATGATTAATATGCAAATCCGTACAATTGAATTACCTTGACATTTTCGAGCGACTCTTCCAATTCGTCTTTTTCTGTTGGGTATTGGCTTTTTTCAAATTCATGGAAAGCTCCGTCCTGCGAATTTCTCCAATTGTTTCGCTGTAATTAAACTGATATTTTATTTATTTATTAAATTTTTGTCATCATAAATTTACTTTGTCCAGTAGTTTCTCCAGTTCTGTTAGTCGCTTGGTAGCACTGACGCACTCGCTGTGCAATTTTTTTATCTAGACAAATATAAATTGATTAGTTTTATGGAATTCATAATGGAGGGTAGGAAAATGATTGAAATCAGGGGATACCTCGCTCTCGAGATGCCTTGCAGTGATTCTCTGTGTTCCTTTCTATCCCCGTAAAATAAATTATAAATCTTTTTTAATCACAGAAATGAAACTTATTGGGTATCATCATTTTAACCATTTGAACTCACCGCTTCCATTACAACTTCTTCATATTCCTGTCTTTTATTTTTCAGTGCTTTAACGTCAGCCAATTTCTATAATATTCAGAAAAATAACGGTGCATCAATGCAGGTAGATTGACTAATTATGAAATAAAAAATTGAGATAGCGGACGCTGTTTTTATTGATTGATTCTTAGCCTTCTTGGCAAATTGTTCGCGTTGAACGAAGAGGAAAAGTAATGGAGAGAGATTAAACTTGATTCAAAGTTGAATCGACGTAATTATTCATTTATGGTGGAGATTTAATTCTGAAATGTGCAATTAAACTTGATTGCAAATAGATTAATTAACTAACCTCCCTGTTATCTGCAACTACTTGCAGCATTCTTTCATTGGAGTCCTCGATACGCTTGATTACCTTCAACCAGAGAAAGCCTTTAAATCAAACGATCCTCCCGAATTCAATATTCAATTTTTATTGAATATTTAATAGATAATGTTGGCTTATTCTTATTCCTACCTTGTTCGCATACCACAGGGCAAGATAAAAAATTAGATACATAAATATGCAAACGTATATATTATCCAAAATCCATTCTCTTATAAAAGACTGAAAGAAAAATAACGTGATTTCTATTAGTTGCGCATTTTTTTCTCCTTGAAAACTAATTCTAAGGTAATTAAATTTGAAAACATAGAAGATAACGAAACGTAGAATTTAGCTAACCTGTCGATCATAAATGTTAACGAGTTTGAGTATTGGATGTGACTTGGCGTTTCGAGAAAAATAGTATTGCCTGTGGGAGTACATGATGGCGTCGCCGATCCATTAGCGAGAATAAACGACTATAAAATGCATGGAATATTGCTTATGATCCGGTGGAATTCCGTTTGTATATTGGATACGAGATACTGGGGAACAATTTGTGGGCTGACAGCGTAAACATCGTGACAGTTAATTCGTGAATTTGGCTGTACGTTGTTTAAAATGCTAACGCATTCATTTTTCCCTTTGACTGGGTAAATTATTTTATAACGAATTCTTTTCCAATTATTGAACTTGAAATTACTTAAATAATTGATTAAAAAAAATCCCTTAATATATTCTCTCAATGATTGTGGTTGAAATTTTTTCATTTTTCCATTATGATAATGTTTTGCCAATGGCAATTTGAAACCGGAACAGAGGAAAACGTCGTTGCACAAAGTATCTGTAGAATTCTCTTGCCAAATAGCAGCTGGCATGGTGCATATGTATACACACAAAGTGTCAACGAGAACACCGCAGGGCAAGTTACTTGAAGTCCGTACGTGTTTGCTGTTACAGTTATTCTATGAATGCCGAGCTGTGGGCTATATTCGAAACACCATGATGGCTCTGAGCCAATTTTTCATGAAGAATAAATGGCCCTCTCTTAATTTTCGCATGCAGTTTCGATGAATTTTCGAAAATATCCTACTTTCAGAATGACGGATTTCTTTTTCTAATATGTGACCATTCTGGTATTAACAATGATCATTCCAACTTTCTTTATAGGTACAAATATTTTGGTATAGTGGACATTATGTGGTTATCGTTTTGAGCAAGAATTCAAAGCACGACTCGATTGTGCCTCGTAAAGTAATTCAACGTCGGTGCTACGCGTGTCTCAACGAGCGTCGTCTGGCAATTTTGCTGGATACCAAATAGTGTTCATAGTGTGTGCAAAATCTAACCCACCTACTCTTACGGAACTTTATAATTTTACGAGGCTTAATCTCGGGAGCTTCTGGCACTGCCATCGTCCGCACCCGAGTTCTCTCGGGTTATCGTATTATCGGATGTATATACGGTGATATTATGAAAGAAGAGGGACGACGGTCACGTACGGGAAAGTTTTCGCGTCGTTTTTGATACGACACCAACGATTATTATCAGTGGAGCGATAAAACCATTTTTTAAATTAATACCAACAAAAAATGGAGATTCTTCCTGTTTGAGAGTGTGCATAAAATCTTAATTTTCGAGTTATTAAAAAATGACAATTCTTACGTCGGATATTCTTGTAATGAAATAAAGTGACTAATCACAGATGTGATAATTTTCAATTTTCACAGAGCTGAAGAGCTGTAGGGATGAGCAATATATTAGTATTCGATCGAATAAACAGCGATTAGCACATGAAAGGCTGTGACAGAGATGGGGTTGATCGATAATAGTACATGTGGTGTTGGTCGGATGCATTGCGGAAGGTACAGAGAGCAAAAGAGAGGGAGGCTAGTGGTACAGAGATAGACATCTCCCATCGGTATACATATACACTCGCCACTTGTCATTTCCCATAACGCCTCGCGGCCTGAGTTGACTAACTAAATATGAAGTTACCTAAACATACCTCGGGCCAGGGTTAAACCGAGCTCAAAACTTTAGTTCACTCATAGCAGTAGCACTACGTACATGGACATTGGAGACAGTATGTGGGACCCTCAATTTGAATTCAGAGCAAAATAAACAACGTTGGAATCAACTGGAAAAACATACTTCAAAATTAGTAGGAATCTAGTATGAATAAGCGTTCGATGGAGATTGCTCCAGAAAAATGTTTATGGAAAATAGATTTAACCCTTGGTGGATTTTTTTCCTCTCTTATTCTCGATATTCACCCTCGACCACTTGACGTGTCACAAATGTCAGTTACATTCAAACGGGAACGCCTCTTGAGTGTTTCTTGTTATAAAAAAAAGGCACTGCTTTGTTTGTTAAGTTTTTTTTCTTCTTTCCATTTGTATGATCGTTTGGGGAGAACTGAGAAGTTTACAGGTCGAAAAAATACCCCACAATTTAAAAAAAAAATCACGAATCTTCTCTTTTTCACCTCATCAATCTGATCCTAATACAATGTGACATTGAATAAAATGCTTTAAACTTTTCATCACTCTGAAACACGATGTATATTCTTGAGAAGTTGTCATCGTTTGTGAAGAAAAGTAGAAGAGAGATAAGAGGGACACGCGGTCGATGATCCTCCTCAGTTTGCAGAAGCTGAAATAAAATGAGATAGAGAAAATGATAATACAGTTGAAAGAGTGAGAGAACTGAACAGAAGCAGAGAGTATGCCGCAAGAACTCGTTTGTAGCGTTGCCATTGGTAGGACATAATCGATTTGCCGTGAAGCCAAGCGTAATTCACCCCAACTAGTCACAGTGTGACAAGAAGAAGTCCTTCTCTTCGTTCTGGAACTTAGCAAAGGCGCCATCGAACCGAGAAATTACTCATCGTTCTGATTGAGGTTAATTAATTAGATAATTAAGTCCCCGCTATGGCCCCAACTGAGTGAGCTCAGACGCAGACGCTCTACACGGTTTTCTTAAGCCTCTGGCATATATTCTATCTCTTAAAAAGTGAATTTCGTGCTTCATTTCCATGGAGTAAATCAAAATAATTTGATTAACAATGAGATAAAGAGAAGATAGAGGTGAAAAAGCTTTATGTGATTGAGTGAATTCTCGAGAAGGTCAATGAGATGAAAAAAAAATGAGAAATGTAATTACAATTACAGTAATATCTGGTTCAATCTCGACTTGAGAGACCGCATAAATATGCATCAATTCATCGAATAAATTTCAATTCTCCTTTGTTCCATGTTTTTTCCCGTTTTTAACGAGCAATTTCCGGTTGCATATGCACGATTTCAATTAATCCCAAGTTTACACAGATGTGTTTGCAATACATTTTCGAGTGAGTTTTTTTTCTGGATTTCCTTTTTTTTCGAGAGCTTGGTAGTAGTGGTGAGAGTGATGGTTTTTTTTCTTGTTTTTGTGTGTGATTTTGCTAGCGTCCGCCAGGCGCCGTAGAAAAGTGTGCTCAACATATCCCTCTCCCCTGGAATATTTCTGCAGCCATGCCGACGATTCAATTCCAATGGTACGCGAGGCATGAAATAAGTGTACACAAATCCCCTCTGCTCCTCTCCTCTACTCCACCCAACAACAAACCTCGTCTCCGTTCATTCGCTTTTCGGATATAGTATTTTTTCACATTACTACGACAAAACGAATTTTCCGTTTCCTTGCATATACACACGCAATTTCATTTTTATTCAATTTTTTTCATATATGTGTAGATATATTTTCATTTTTACTCTGGGATTCGTATGGTAAATTGAAGATGCAGAAAAAACAAAAAATGGGTACTTGTGAAAGATAAAATCTGCATTTCAAGTGTCCGCTGTTATAGAACCATAAAGATGTAATCGTTCCGACACGTTTCTCCATGTGAAAATTTTCACGTTGAGCATAATATTTTTTTTCTCCCTTAATAAAAGGGAACGAAATTATGAAAACAATCGCAATTAAATCATTTCTGAGTCATGTACCAGAGTTTAGATTCTCTCATTAGTGTTTTACGTTTTGAGGAAATGATGCTTTATTCACTTGAATTCTGACGAATTATAGTTTAATAGTTTCAAGTGTCTCACATGCACCATCATAATCATTGAAGCGTGTAGAATCACAGTGATTCATCCATGATCAAATCCAAAATGATTTAACAATACCACTTGCTCGTCCAGTTGTCATTCTCTTGACGTGCTCGTACTTACGGTGCGTAACGTGACCTCCCCTCACTCCGTACATACATGTTGTTTCTCTTTTTAACAATTCTAGTTTCTCACTTGAATCGAGAGTGTGTGTATATTTATAGTAGGGGTGGAATTTCCGTCAGGGATTGGCAAGTATTACAGTATTCGGGTGCTCCTGTCAGTCAAGGATTAACCAACCGTAAGGATAAGCATTGTATACGAAAAACGAAATACAACAGAAATGGAATTGAGGGTTACATGCACAATTTTTGTTCTCTCTCTCTCTCTCACTCGTTTTGTTTGTTGGGGAGAGATCGACTGATTGAATGTCGAGTGGTGGTACCAGAAAAACGTCAAATTGAAGAATATGCTTTGACTTGAAATTAATTTGAGTGGTTTCCACATGAATGATCGTATGAATGGGTTTTGAATGCGTGGGTGGCTTCAATGCAGCACACTCCTGATTAATTACCATCGGTGCATCCTATTCTCCTCTGGCATATCTGCATCTAGGACCATATACATTCGGTAAATTTGAGACCTCTCCTGAGAGATATTCGATCACCGGGGATATATACGTGCAATTGCAATTCAAACTGCATTATAATTTGCATAATATGAAAATTAAATTTTCAAAATTCTCTCTTATGGAATGAAAAAATTTCACTCAATTTACTCGATTATGAGAAATTTTTAGACACTTTCAAGAGATGTATCGAGTCATCAGAGAGTTGAATCCCTCGAGTTATTTTTTAGTCAAAGTGCATTATGATGCACCCTTTGCTCATTCGAAAAACAAAACATTTACATTGCCTCCTCGACAATAAAAACATGCATTATCCTCAAAGTTTCAGTTCAATTTACGCTTTTATGTGACGCATTACAGTTGATTAGTGCATCCCAATATCCCATAATCTAATCTGTATTGTGTTCGAAATAGTGTGATTTATCTCTTGTGAATGGATTCTCTTGTAACTCAGGCTTAAATTGACAATCAACCCTACAGCAGTACACTGCGAATATATACTCGTCGATGTAATTCCACATTACAGGTGTTTGTAATTGAAATTCGCGAGGCGTGTAACGAGTCTGCCACCATCCATCGATGCCATTGTGGACATTTCGGTGGTTGTCACGACCCTTCCGGCTCTGTATTGACAGGTGGTATTACTGTGAGGGTTCCACGGTGTAATGGTTAGTATTTCCAACACTCTGGACTACGGATTCAGCCATCTGAATTCACATCTTTGTGGAATCTATCTTCTTTTTTCGATAAGCTGGGAATTAATCTCTATTAGCCATTATTCATTCAAATAGAGTCATGTTGCTATCATCAGATATGTGAAACGTTGTTTGCTTCAGGGAGAAGATTAGATGGAATAATATCATATGTGTTTGTAACGTCTGGAGTAGACAAATATGCATTGCCTGTACTCTGCTATCACAATGTTAAAAAAAATTGAAAATGCAATATAAATATGTACATTAAATTTTAAAACCTCAATTTTAATTCGAGTACAGACAAAATTATTTTTGAATGTCTATTTTTCATTCGAAATCCAAGAATTATTAAATTTTTAAAAATCGATAAGCATCGAAATTCCAGCAAGCCATCTGAATTTTCGAATACGATGAAAATATTAAATAATTCATGAATTTGGATTTTCTATTAATCTGAACTTAAAGCAACAAAGCTCATGAGTTGTCTATTATTAGTTTACCTATTGAATATTCCACTTCAAATGTGTATGAACAATCAAAATTTAATAAAAATTTGACGAATAATTGCGATGAAATTTCAAATATCACTCGAATATTTTTATAGCAAATGAATTTTCAAGAGATAAACTTGTGAAATTTCACGTTAATTGAAATTTGTTAAATATTTCAATATGTTTACGTTGAATTTCGAATAATAATTTTCTAACTGCGCGTGATTTGATCAGTTATATGAAAAAAATTAACTTTTATAAATGTTTGGAACAAAAAAATTTCCTTCGAGCCGGATTTGAACCAGCGACCTATGGATATCTCTTATAAATCAACCAACTACAGTCCACCGCTCTACCAACTGAGCTATCGAAGGAGAAGTGAGAGTCGAGTCTAAATAGTGATTCATATACAACTCATCGCGAATTTGACGAATTTTCAATTAAAAAATGCCCAAATGTTATTGATATTTTTTTTTACAAACAAAAAAGAACGGAAAGACTGAGAATATGACCATATTATATAATTTAACTCAAATACTCGATGCATCTGAAGTTGTTTCATTTGCATTTGATGTTTAAACTTGCAAGCTCAATATTTTTTTTTAATAGAATGAATAGCTTCAGCAGACAGGTAACTTTACGATATTGGAGGCATCGAACCAGAGAATTGGGTGTCAGGCTAACCCGAGCACGGTGATTGTACTCAAGTTTATACCTCAGAAATCCTATATCGTTTTTGATGCTCGCCAATCACCATTAAAACGGCTCACCAGAGAGGGGGCTTTTCATGAAAGTGCCCGACACAGTTTTACATAAAACCGTAAAGTTGGGATCTGTTGACGAAAAGTATCCCCTCCCTCAGTTCTCCTGCACAAAAGTGGGAAGAAAAGTGGCAGAAAGTGACTTCCAACATCGTTAAAAGCATTCAAGGTATTTTTCCATGAAGTCATTACGAAATTTTATTGCCAGACTAAATGCCCAACCCTTTAATTGTACTTCTTATTACTGAGTTAAGAGACTTTGCAACATTATATTGTTCTTTGAACTCTTTTATCTGATCCAACAGCAAAGAGTATATATTTTTTTTATTAAAAAAGAAATATCTTCCCCCAAAATGTAAAATGTCAGAGTTATGTTTCAGCAATATGAGTCATAGTATAACGAGTCAGTTGTAACTGAAAATCATTGTTAAGAGTCCTCTAAAATTGTTTACTCGGCAAAATTTTTAGTGGTAGTTGACTGAGACACTGTAGCAAAGTCTCACAGGATGATCTCATATAAAATATAAACTGTAGTATCGATATAACGAATGGTGAGGCAGAAGAATTATTTGTTTTCATTTTCACGATTTTATTATTTTGATACATATACATTTAAATTGCGCGTTTTTTACGTTGCGCGCACTTAGGGAAGCATAAAAAAATTTCGTGTCTTATTTAAACGCCGTCTCCTATTCAGAGTATCACAAGGTGGTAGGGAGGTTAGTCTAATAACATTTTTTTACGATATAAGTTTTTCAAGGGTGCCTTGTAGAATCACGCTGGAGTGGAGGGTTGAAGAATTCAACCACTAGCCATTTTTGAGGGGCTTTCTATCGTGTTATACGGAAAGAGAGTAATAAAATACATTATAATTGCTGCGATGGGTGTAAATCTCAAATATCGGACATTTACGACGATCGTCCAAATTGGCTCGAGACCTCCACGGGTTATGAAGGAAAAAAAATGCAAATTGAAACACATTTGATATGATTAAAATGTGCGAAAGATTGGGTTAAATTCATTGGTCCATTTTCTTTAATCACAATTGAATATAAAGAATGAAATTGATAGAATGAATAATCGTTCAATTCTTCTGTACGAAAGTAAACATTAAATGTAGCAATCAAGTATCCGGCAACATAAAAAAGAGTAACAGAATAGGAAGCAACTCCCCCTATGATTCGAGGGATGGCAGGTCTTTATGCTTGGATTTAAGGAATACGGCAGTTCGTCATAAACTATAAAGATTCGAGTCATAACTCGAAGCGTATCACATTTTATTTAATTGCCCCGCGAGCACTTTCTGTACTTCTTCGTATTTTTTCGCTTCCTTCTGTTTTACCCCCCAAAGAATATCTCATTCGTGTGCATAATATTATTTATTGCCAAGAAAGCTGTTAAGATTTAATGCCAAAAGCGTTCACTCTTAAAATTAAACTCGATAAAATGTTTGGCTATCCAATCGCGCAGGAAATTTAATGCCACGAAATTTTTGTTAGAGGGCATTTGGTAATGGTACATCAAGCGAGACGCTTCTTAATGCTGATATAGATATAGTTTAAGGATAAATCTCCGTTTTCTCGGTCTTTATGGGTGAATTCAAACGTTTCCTTCCTATCGGCATGGAGCGAACAGCGAAATCGTGGAAATAGCTCAACAGGGAGAGCGAGAGCTTTAAACTCGAGAATACCGTTAAGCCACGTCATTTCGTCTTATCCGAAAAGTTGACGGATTTCAATGAGATAAGCAACAATCATACTGCTCGCACCATATCACTTATAGCGTTTCTAGATCTATCATGCCTTCCACAATTTTTCCAACTTATTTCTAATATAATTTTCTAAAGTCTAACCGAAACAATGCTTCTGCTAGCAATGTTTCACTGCCATCGAATTCAAGAGATTATGTGTTAGTTATATACAGAAACTACTACGAGTTCTATACCCATTTGGGGATCTTTTATAGTTGGCTTGAGTTACGGAGTTCCGCTCGTTAAGCCCAAAAACTTTCCGTCGGTTTGAGGTGATCGTCATACGAAACTGGCTGTCTCTCTCCACTTCCTATGTCTTACCCGTCTTTAAATTTAAATTGAGAAAGTATTTTACGATCGCACCGAGGAGTTTGACGGTGACGTTGTCACATCTTGATGAATCTCTAGTAACGATCTATGCAAAAATGTTAGATACTATGCTATTTCAAAGTGTCAAGATAAAAATTAACCAATATAATATAAAAAATGTTATTTAATAGAGATTGAAATAGAAAAACATAATGATATGAGATTCAATTCCAATATAAAATATTATACGATATCGTGAAATTCTCGTGGTTGATGATGTATTGTTGGAATACAAGCGACTTTACGATTGGATATGTGAACAAAAACGGAAGTGATATCGTGTTCAGAAAATGGAAACAAAAAGGAACAGTAGTAAAAATTTGATGCGCGATACCCGTTAGGAGATAAGACCTGTCAGACTGACGCAAGTGCATCCAATCACCCAATAGTATAGTCTGCGGTGAAAGCCTGGCTTAGATTAGGGATAAATAGTACAATGTCAGGAGGTATTTTAGAATTACTGAGTTACGTGAATAATGGAGCTTTAATTGCTTTATGGCTGATGCCCCGGCTTATCCAGTGAAATCGGAATCGAATACATTAAAGCAAGGCAATCCCACCAACTCAATATGGATTAGTTAATTGTAAAAAAATTAATACCAGAGGGTGGATAATTTTATGGATTGAAGGTAGAATTACTATCCCACAATCCAAATACTGGTATCGTCCGAAAATCTTTTTATCGTTTCAATGTAATATAATGAACGGATCATAGATAAGACTGTTATTAGATTTTCTAATATTAATAACGGGCAATAACTTTTTTTATAGCCTGAAAATCAATTTTTTTTGACAATTTATCCGATACGACTGTTTGCGATAATTATTCTAATGAATTGGTTCTCAACAATGTCATAAAAATGCAAAAAAAAAAAATTAGGTCCCACCGAGATTTGAACTCGGATCGCTGGATTCAAAGTCCAGAGTGCTAAGCCAGGTTACACCATGGGACCGTGCGATTTCTGGTGAACAAATGTTGCCAAAATCCACACAACTTTTATAATCATTGTATTTTGCAATTTTTCGATAATTACATTCAGCTAAATGATTATCAATAGCTCAATAGATACCTCCCGAATGTAATGAAGTTATTAAAAAAAATCAATACTGCTGATCAAAATATTCTCGACCTGTGATTATTAAATTTATCAACTCGTGGATAGTCCTGGAAAAAAACCATATGACATAGAATCAGAGTGGGAAAAGAATCGTAATATGTTTTTGAAGTGGTACACACCCCTCAAAACCCGAGAACGTGAACAGCCCCTAATTGAACGGAAGTTGGCAATAAATATTATGTTTTGCTCTTAGTGGGGTTGAAATTTTATAACGGCGAACGAAAATTATACGAGTGTTATATGTAACACACGCGCCTGTGAAACGGAAACGGATGTGCAATCAGTGTGCTGAAAAAAGTTCATGGCAATTGAAATCTATTTATTTCATTGTCCATTGAATTCACACGATATTATATCATCTATTGAGCTAATATATTAAATTCATATTCTATACAGAATTGGAGAAAGGGGTACAATAAATATTTTTATAGGTGTGCTTGATATTCATCAGATTAATTAACGTTTCAATTATTGAATTAAGAAAAAAAAACGAAAGCGGTAGTAATGAAGAGTACATTTTTTTGCCGCAGGTTAAATGAGGAGAGGAGGTTAGAGATGCTTTCCGCTGAGGGTAAACTGCAAAATGAATCTCATTAGTCGTACCCTGTTGCATACCAACGAAGACTGTCACTTTGATGTCGAACGGCTGTACAGCCCTCAGGCATTTTGCAAAAGCTCACTGTCATTATTATTAACATCAACGCATCCCAAGAATCAATGGGCTCTTTTTAATTGTTGTCATAATGAAGCCAGTATATATTCAATGCTAATAGAATTTTTTTAGAAAATATATGACATGATAATGAACTCTGCATACACTGGAATGAATATTTTCTAATCTGATGGTTAGCGAACAACAATGTATGTCTGAATATTGATAATCAAATGTCAATTTGAGAAATTAAAAAAGAAGAAACGTATTCTCGAATGAATTCTGCGGGATATTGGAATGTCATCAAGTGTCAGTTATTTTCCAATTTTGCTTCGATTGAACACGGGCCTCACTGTCACTAGCCGCAACTAAATGAAATGTAACGCTTTCATTCTAACATTTATGTATGGACTTTTTTTCTTTTGAATGGAGGAGATCAAGTCGATTTTAACCGATGAATGTATTAAACACAGTACACCCCTATAACGCCACGTGACTCAGTGGAACGACGGCCATTGCTGTATGTATTTTAAAATGTGCGAGAAAAGAGGTACCAGAGGGGATTGCATATATAGTTCGACGAGGATGACACGCGGTAGCTCTGATAGGAGGGGGATTTGAATTAACGATCACAAAAATAAAATAAACGTGTGCACGTCACGCCTGGTAGTAAAATTGTATGTGACTAATGTACAATTCTTTATCTATTCGAGTGTACTTGAAGTTTCCCCCGTAGATTGTCATCTTTCTTTCTTTTGGACGAATTTGGTTTGATGAGAAAATAGTTCCACTGCATTGAGAGCAACAAAGTACAAGCATTTTCAATTTCAATATTCTTCAATTAATAAAACCCTCGAAACATTCGATAAAATGGAGAATTAAAAATAGACAATTAAATGGGAATTTAATTTTGACTGTCTAGTATAGGCATTCAGATTTGATGGTTTGTTCTGTTTAACGAAAAAATTGTTGAGTGAAATAACGATTGGTTATGTATGTAGTAACCCACTCGATATTTACGAACCTGTGCGATATGGAAAGCACTCTCTCTCTTTCTCTCGCAAAGGGATTGGCCACAGTCGGTGCCACGATACGGAGCGTGTTGCTTCAGCTGGTACGAGAATCATCGCATACATAATCCGTCTCTGGATTCTCAATATTTGCGGCCTCACCTCTCTGATAATACCATGCCAGTACAAACATAGTATATGTTGTATCGATCGTTCTCCAATTTCTCTCTCAGCCTTTTCGTCACCATTATATTCAATGAATCCAAAGAAATCGACTCAAATGTACAAACAAGCAAATTAAATTTAACTTCCGTGTGACCAGGATTTAATAATACATATGTGACGACGATGAAATTTTATTGAGCTTCAGCAATTAGTTTACCAATTCAGAAAATGATAATTGGAAATTTTTCAATAATGAAAATAAAGCGTACTTCTGACGATAGGTAGAAAATATTTCATATATTCTATATTCTTCCCTCTGAGGATTTTTCCACAGTCGACTGTTCATCAATTTCCACCGAAGCGAGTTGAAAATGAAACGATGAAACGGAAAACAGGAGAACAAGCGTCGATTAAAAAAAAAATTGTCAATTTTATTCCGGAGGAATTTACAGAAAAATCAGCGAGAAAAAAAATTAGAGGTGAAATGTTGTCCATGTGCGGAGTGCGGTCAATATCGTGTCCACCACATGCATCGTAACATAGCGTTCCATCCGGTATTTCCTGGTTCAGTCTCTCTCAATTTTTTGGTATAGGTCAGTGGCTATGTACGCGTATATTACACGTACGAATTGAGATATCACGGCACAGGACAGAATAAATGGAAAAAAAACCCATTGAAATTTCACCCCAGAGTCTATAAATTTTTACAACTACTTTCCACGTTCAAAATTCCCCGAACGATTTATATTATTACAGGAGTAATATATTTGTCTAATTTGTCGATATTTCTCAAATAACAAATTGCATTGATTTTTTTAATTGAGATAGTTTACAGTCACGTCTCATTCCAATTTTTCTCAAATATGGTCAAAGTTTCGATAGGTTATTAGATTGAAATATCAAATTTTTTTTTCTCTCTTAGCAGATTAGTCACAGGGAATTTTAGTTATTTATCACAATCAATCTGTATCAATTTTTCAATGTGCATTGCAGGAGGGAATGAGAAGATTGCTATTGTAAAAGATATTAAGCAGATGGTAACATGCGGGTTATATCACTCTCGAGGAATCTTCTCACTTCGTTACACATTCTGTATAGTTTTTCTTGTTGGTGGTTATTCTTTCAATATTTTAACACTACATTCGGCGCACGGAACAAGTCATGCTCGCGCTGTAGGGGATCACTTACTTCGTGACCACCTATTGAGTAATTATTGTTACAACAGTATAATACCCATTCAATTTATTATATGGATTTGGAAGAATTATAACACACTGTACCCCAAATTCATCCGTAATCTCTAATCTTTTCGTTAGAACACTCTCTGAGAAAAAAATCTGGTTATGAGATGGTAAAGATAATATTGAGAATTGCTGTATTCAGAATCAATCTGGTGTTAATGAACGACGGTTACTTCACACTTCAAAGAATGGAAATGAATTGCTACACAATAAAAAGTATAGAGTGAATCTAGGATAATCAATTGAAGAGAATTCCAGAATTATCAAACTTTCTGCTTTATCAAATATTGAGGATTGAGGATTTGACTAATGGGTTTGATCTTGAGGGAAAAAAAGGATAATTAATCACGCATAGAGTTTAGCGGAATAACGGATTACGTCATTAAATTCTTTTGGCTCACCTCACGCTCGAGTACCCTCTCGTACACACCCACCGTCTATATACGCCGTGTTAACGCATCACTGACATATCTCTCCCTTGTTCCCCATTGGTGGCTCGAGTATCTTGTCCAAAAGGGTTAGATTAGATACGTCGTTCACTTTGGGGCTATATATATTCCTCCAGTCCTTTTCACAGGTTCCACGTTTATACCTATATGACCCTTCTCAAGAGCCATGGTGTGCTCAGTTGTGTATTTATTGTCCATGCGTGTCCACTGGCACGTCAACGTGCACGTATTACCCCCGTTTACACGTGTACATATAGCGTAACGTTGTATGGGGATATCCCAGTGACCAGAGTGAGTTACGGGACTGTGGACAGAGTGATGCATTACCGGAGAAACCGAGGCCCAAATCCCATGGGAATCCAATGGGCTAGACCACTGGAAAAACTCTATCTCTGTGTTTGTTGCGCTCAATCCGTTGTTTTCCATCTGAAATTAAGAGGAAATGAAAATTATTCGATTTTATTAGCAACAAGTTTTCAAATCTTTTTCCTACGAGATAAAATAAATTTTTCAGAGGAAGAAATGAGAAAATATTATAGCTACAGTGAATACAGTTATTTTTAATCAACTAGAGTGATGGTTTTTTGATAATAGAATTAGCATAACTCCCCGGTAGAGTCAAACAAATGCATACGATGTGGGTGTGTGTATGTGTGGAGAGGAGAAATTTCCGAAAACTCGTTAAAAGTAATTCTGTAGTTTCCTATTCGCTAATGCGTCCATTCGAACATTTCCGTACACTGGCACTTTATTTTTATTTAAAGTACAGCCCCACGTTGCACCGTTGTCGTCGAGTTTATATATAGCACCGTTATACACCCCATCACCTCTTCTCCCATTGGTATTCATTCTCCCTGATGCTTTTCTCAGGTCTCTTTCGGCTGTTCGTTTAATTCCGCGAGACGATTCGATCGATTACCACGATTAAAATAAAATGTAAATGGGGGAGAATAAGAGAGGGAGAGCTCCGCATTCGGGTTCCGATCCTGTATATATACTGGATAAAACTCGTGTGCTATGCAAATACGCTCTTGGTAATCGTTGAGTGGAAGCTGATGTCTTCCTCTGGCGATACTAATGGCCGGGAAAATAACGAGAGGAAGGAAATATCGTACTGTTGAGAGGCGGGAAAGGGGGCTGACGACAAAAACTATGAACCTATATATCCTTCAAAAGATGTCATACTCTCTCGTAAGAGGAAATGAACAGTAGAAGAATCAAACAAATAGCATATAAATTCTAATATCGTAAAGAGGAATAGCAAGAGCTTTTCTGGGCTATATTTTGCCAAACCCAAAGTGCTATCAATAGAACCATAATGTTTCTTGACACTCATATATATTAGTATTATTCTAGTGGTTATGGAAGAGGGTGATAACTTTCTATAGTCCATCAGGGTTAGCTCCACCAGGTTCTCTCAGTGTGCGGCACAATGATTAATTGGTTGTCGCTCGTACAATGTCACAGTGTCACTCTTGCCACGGCTTTGTCACTTTCCACAAACACCAGGGGCCCAGGGACATCCTTCACTATATGTATGTGCATCAATAGATATTTATATAT
>JABSMS010069614.1:0-20804 GCA_018902275.1 Aleiodes sp. PSUC_FEM 10030003
TAAATTACCCTTTGCGATTTATTATAATAGCCTGCACGAAGTTTAAGATCTGCAGCTATGTGCATACTTTCTTGCACTGTCAATAAAGGCTCTAAATAATCATCTTGCATTATGTACACTGATGATCTACGGAATGAAGCAAGATTACGTGGAGAATCACCAACTGATACAGTGCCACTCGTTTGTGACCTAAAATCAATTAATATTCATCAATTCAACATTAATTTTATTTCGGAACATTAATTTCAAATTCACAACATTCTCCGTTATATCTTAAAATTCGCTAACCACATTCATTCCGATATCAAACATCACACTATCAGTGCAAAGAAGAATGTCAGCATCAAAGTTTTAATCATCCTCATGTGACTAATTATTTTTCTTATCTCATTCCATTCATTCTTGTTTCATGAGATAAAAAAACGAAGTCAATTTTGAAATAATTTCTTACATGAAACCAGCTAGAATATCTAGGAGGGTCGATTTCCCCGCCCCTGAGGGACCCAAAATGGCTGTCAATTCGCCACATCTGAAGTCACCGCTGATATTATGCAACAGCTCTTTTTCTATTGGATAAAACAGAAATTCAAGCATAATTTATTTATTTTATGATAATCATAACGAAACCGCGAGTCTTGATAATTGTAGGGGCCACCGAATTAGGCCTTACACATATGAAAATTTCTATGAGAAATAATTTTTTCTATAAGAATTTGGAACCTTTTTTATAAGAATGGTTTCAATCTTTTACAGAAAAAAATTATTTCTTATAGAAATTTTCATATGTGTAGAACCAGTAAAATAGAGATTATTGGCGCATGCGTAGAAGGTAATGGAGATACGCCATTTTTGTCCTAATGCTTTTTTATAGAGTATTTCAAGAGCTACAAAAAAGCATTAGTGCAAAAAGGACGTATCTCCAGTAATTTCTGAGATATTTGAGAAAAACAATTAGTAGGAAAAATCGACTTATCGCATTTTTCATTCTCAAACGAGAGAAAAGATAAAATCGTTGCGCCAGTTTTTCTCCAATTCATTAACTATCATATCATTAAAAATCCACTCTACATCATATCATCCCGATAAGAAGTGAACTCGATTGATACAGATCGATTTGTCGGAAGGAATTGTCATTATATTAAAATCATGAGATGTAATAAAAACCGATTGAGAAATTATTGATTGGATATTGTGACGCCGATATCAAAATTGAAACGAACCATTGAATTGAGATAATTTTATCGTAATATTCTCTGATAATAAATTCGTTAGTGTGTCTGGAGTTCACGAAATATCTTTGAATATATGTGATTGAATATTGAATTATATCATTGGGGATCGGTATAAAATTATGAAAATTCCACAAGATTCTTTCCGGTTTTTTGTGATGGTAGGCTCATTCTCGTTCTTCATTAATAGCTCCGACTTTCTCCGGCTTCAGTGCGTATTAAAATTGCAAAAAAGATTCTTGTGAGTAAAAAATGAGACACAACTGTGGACCTCGTGTCAAGGTATAACATAAATATTCATTATAATACTCGTTTTTTCCAATAACATACTATTATTATGATGCGTGTAATGTATCAGTGTATTTATATCTGAGTATGAAAGAGCCTCAAGTCTTTCAAAACTCTGCATGCAAATTAGTAGAGAATTGGTAAAGGAAGATGAGTTCAATGTAACGGCAGTTTCTTGCGGATAATTTGAAATCCAGCCCTTCTCGCACGCGCCTATCGAATGTGTATAAATTGTGATGAACCGATTCGAAACAGAACACAGAATAAGAACAATGACTTTCCCGAGAAAATGCGAGTCTGTTGCTCTACGAAATTCTATTAAAATTGATGTCTGGTTGGTGTAAAATAGAATATATTCATTCATTGTTTCGGATGAGTAATGTTATAATAAAAATTTCCGGATGACAAAGTTAAATATTTCCCTAGTTAGATAAATGGAATCCATGATAGTTATGGCAGTGACACCTATAATGCAAAATGTAAGATAATGATACGACGACAATACAGTTCCTCTTCAATTCCGGTGTGAATTTATAATGAATTGCACGTGCAAAATTATAATACAATAGACATCACTGAACATTGAAACTGGCTGTTATTATTATGATTTCAGCAGTTTAATTTTATCTTGGAGTATTACAATGAAGAAACCAGTCTGGCACTTGAAATATCTGTTACATGTGTGGAACGAGAGAAAGATAATGACGACGCATTGAGAAGAAGCGATTTGAAGCGGTCGTTGGACTTTCCCTGATCCTCGATTAAAAAAAATAATACTAAAATTGATATCGTAAGAGAATACAAAAGAGATTATTCGATTCTCGTTATTAAATAGTATGGTAATGTATTTAAACGATTAATCATTAAATGGTAGTAATGCCAATGGTAATTGAAGCGATAATTACTTTGATTCTTTGTTAGAAAATTATTATTGCTAATAAATCGAACTTACCACTTCTCGTTACACCTGTTCTCACAATTTGTTTTAATCCATCGAATGTCACGTTCAACGATCGATCAATGGAATCGACTCTCTTCATTCTTTTATTCTCCATCATTAAATAGTTTAAAAAAAATCTCTACAATTCACAACAAATTACATCTATTTCATTGGAAAAAATAAAAGACACTCAGTAATGGGGAACAATCATGATTAAATCATCTTAGACGCTCCGCACATTGAGATTCACTGTTCATTCAATTTTTTCACTACAGAAATGAAGAATTTCCGATTACTTCTGGCGCTTTAATATAAATAATTCTCTAGGAATTTTGTATCTTCGATCTATGATTAGAGCTACGGGTTAAAGTCACGAAGTGGGGGAGCGTTGGTGTTAACGAGCGAGCGTATGAACGCAAACTGATTGACTAGAGGCAATTATATTGTTGAATACGTGGTTACTATCTTGACTTGACTGTGTGGGTATTGAGAGAAGTTGAATTCGAATGATCGCGCCTTCACTCCTCACATGCTTCCACGATATTACATTTCTTTACCTGAATTTTCAAGGTAATGCTTGTGAATGATGGTCGTAATAAAAGTAAGGAATCTACTGTGCCGACGACGTTATCTGTGAAGAAATTTAGGGTAAGTGGATGAATGAAGCGAAATGTATTATCGAATGAATGGAAATTATTTTATCAGATTTTTTGACATTTAAATTTGTGCTTAAAATTTCTTTTTTATTTCTTTCTCATTTTTAGAATATTTTTGTAAGGCTTGAGTTCAGAATAAATTTATTATGTGACGTTTTTTGTGAGAATATTCGTGACTTTGTGTAAAAAATATCTGTAGATAAATTCTCGTAAACTTCGTTCTTTAAAAAATATTAGTATTAATCATTTTCGAATAGAAATTTTTCTAGCTTTTCAATAAAATCACTGAAATTTTGGAAATACATTTTTTTACAGCGATTCTTCCTGCTTTAAAATATTAACGAAATATAGAATTGAAATGAATGAATTAAAAATGATCAATTTTATTAAATTCTTTTATTTATAAAGCAAGATATTTTTCTTACGAATTAACCACTGGATTTTCATTAAGTAATGATTTTTGAATTAAATAGTAATTAAGTTATTTT
This sequence comes from Aleiodes sp. PSUC_FEM 10030003, assembly GCA_018902275.1. NCBI lineage: Eukaryota > Metazoa > Arthropoda > Insecta > Hymenoptera > Braconidae > Aleiodes > Aleiodes sp. PSUC_FEM 10030003. Next base: position 3,602 of record JABSMS010069614.1, read on the forward strand.
CTCGACTAGTTACATTATTTAAACACTACTAATTTTTCTTCATCATGTTACATTTTTTAAAATACGAAATCCAAGTGATTAAAAAACAAATTTGATATTCAAGGAATAAGAAATATTGTTGCGTTGACCCTGTTACAAACAGCGATACAAAATTTTTCAGACAAATATTTTCTTACTTTACAACAATAAAAGATACTTCATAAAGCTCTGAGAGGCTCACGTCATGGCCCACCTGCAAGATCTGTTATCAATCTCTTTTTTTCCATTTATTCTTAGAGAAATCAATATTGAACGTTATTGCCCACCTGCAAGATTCATTATCAATTTCTTTGTTCTTCAAGTATTCTCAGAGAAAATAATATGAATTAATCAATTGGCAAAATTGGCTGGGCAAGATGCGTTTTTCGCTTGAGATTAACAATTTTCTTCCTCCATTCTCTCATTTATATTTCTCATTAGCAGAGAAATAATTGAATTTACTGGTTCTGAGTTAACCAATTTGAGAAAATTCATCAAACATGCACCGAACTTTTAAAAAATTAGGTGAGTCCATTTTTTTTTGGGAATACTGTCATGCAGTAACCACAGAATGAATTATTTATCATCATTATTTTCTACATGAAATAATTCAGCAGTGAAAAGATGAAACGAGATGGATTTATCTAAATTTGTCGTCACGTTTTATGAAATATCTTGAAAATTGAGCGATAGTGAAATTTCTGTAGGAATCTTTTTTGGAAGGAAAAATCTCGTTTCCCTTAATTTTCAAGATATTTTTCCAAAGAACTTTCACGAAGTGAAATTATCATTTCTTCAATTAATTCTGGTTTTTCCAATCAACAAAATTTTCACAATAAAAAAATTAAATTATTTCCCGAGGTTTTTCGTGAAAAAGAATCTTAGAATTAATTCACCTCGTTCGACAAGTTGACAAAATAAATTTATCGTCTATTCAATTTACACCATAACGCACTTGCTGTCAACAAATGCATCAATACACCCATACCAACAATTAGTACTAAATTATTAATAACATTGGTGTCACTGATCTCCATTTCCTTGAGGAATTTACTTGGTTTTTTATAATGACAATAAATGTCATCACAATACAGATCAGTTCTCTCAAATCCGTAAATTGTATAAAGTAAACTGTGAAAACTGGCACGAAAATATGATATGTGAAATATCCAACGGAAATAAATTGGTGTATCCATGTAACGTATGCAAAAACCAAAAACTGAGAAGAGTACTGCTATCACTGGACCAGCAAAAACCGCAATCTGAAAATAAAAGAATAAAAAAATGAATAATTTATTAATTTCTATGATGAGTAATTTTTCATCGTTAAATTTTATTTATAAATAGATTTTCTAGTGATAGAAAAGGATGAGGGAAGATGGGGCAGATTGGAATATATTTTGTACTATCTCCCATTTTGCCCCGTACTCCAATTCGCGTCTTTTTTTTATCAGAAAACTTTTTTTTGTAGCTCATGAAATTATTTCTTGACATTTTTCTCTAAACAAAAATTTATTGAAAGAGATTGACCTCCAATTTATTTTTATCGTTTTCAAGATAAAATAATAAAGAAGTACGAAGCATTGAACTGCATCTGGACTTCACCGATAAATATTGAAGTCCGGATTAATGATGAAGATTTATGTTGATTAAAGAATCATTGAAACAACATTGGTGATTGATGATCAAAAAAAAGAGTTCCATCATGAATAATATTTAAAAAACTTGTTTTTCTCATCACACATCAATGCGAAATCTCTTCACCTATTTTTCCTATTCTCTTTCGAAACGAGATAATTTTATTCAATTCGACTTAATTCATTACCAAAAGAAATGAAAAAAGCTCACCTTAACTGGTGTCGTAGCACCAATGAAGAATCCCCATGCTTGTGCACACAAACTAGCAGCAATGCAGACAGCCATGAATGTTATAATTCTGTGGGTCTCAACTGGTTGTCCAGTTAGCCAATAGCTAACGATTATATACGTAGCAGCACAAGCAGCTTGAAATGGTATCTCAACTAGTAATAAACTTATGTAATACGGTGCTAATTTATACCATCTGTTAAAATGCTCTCTTGTAAGTATTTGCATTTCAACTGGGAATGCCATTGTGACTGCCATTTTTCCGGTATAAACAATTAATAGTAATGTACCATATAAATAAACGTAATTAGCAAGTACTCCATTAGCACGATAGCCACTGCCTCTGTACAGATAACCAAATATAATTCCAATCAACAAATGACAGAGGATACGGACTATCATCAATGATGAATCTCTTCTCAGACTCAATAATTGTCTCTTGTACAGTAAATAACATTGGGCTAAGAAGCCAGCTGGCGGTGGTGGCTCGTCATTAACTGATAATTTTATAGTTTTCTCATTCTCAATCGATTTATCAGGTTTAATTGTCTCGTTATCGTCCCACATATTTTCAGCAGCCTTTGCTAATTTATCAACATTTATTTCGTAATCGCCAATGGCAACTTCAATCAAAAAATCTGCTGGATTGTGGTAAGATGGACATGAAACACCGATCGATGTGAAATGTGGCAATAATGATGAGATGGTACCACGGTATATACAATAACCATCAGCAAGTGCATAAAGTGAATCAAACATTTCAAATAATAATGCACTTGGTTGATGGATTGTGCAGACTACTGTGCGTTTCTCTACTTTAGCCAATCGTTGAAGCAGAGCAATGCAGGAACTGCACGACGCAGAGTCAAGACCTGGAACGAATAGTTATTATTTTTTTCATTTCTGGTTCTTTATTTTCATGGGAAAAATATTTATAATTTTATTTTCTTGGGAATTTGAAAAAAAATTAAGTTTAAAAACTTTAGTAAATTCTTTTTTGATAAACACACTTTAAATATTGTATAATTTTTTATGAAAATAAATTTTGAGGTTTTTCTTTTTAATTTCTTTTTTAAGATTTTTTTTTTCAGCGAATTTTTTGGACGTGATACCATAGATTCTGCTGAGCCCAGTATTAATAAATGAATAATATATTTAAATGGAATTTATTTAAATATTTACCAGTTGTTGGCTCATCGAGAAATAATACTGAAGGATTGCTCAGAAGCTCAAAGGCAACGTCCAAACGTTTTTTTTGTCCACCAGAGAGACGTCCACATAGTGTGTCATAACAGTGATTCAATCCTAGCATTTCTAGTAACTCTAGAACCTGAAAGATAATTCCAAATATTTTTCAATCAATTCACCCTCACTTTCTTAATTAATTTCTTTGAGTCAATTAGTTTAAAACAAAATAATTCAGACAATTCGCCAATAATGCTTCCGAAAATGTGTCTGAAACGAATGAATTTTGATTTTTTCGTCGTTTAAATTCCATCCTTTAAATTAATTACCTGAGTATGTTTCAATGTAGAACTAATTGTGTATCCAAGCTTCAAATTAGCAGCGAGTGTCATCGCTTCACCAACAGTCAATTTAGTACGTGGTAATGAGTCTTGTTGTATGTAAGTCGATGTTCTCTTCCATCTCTCACTGTACGGTGTACGACGTTTCCCATTAACAAGAATTTCACCAGAGACACCCTGAACACTGGAATTACACAATTCTCATTAAAGAGTTTCTCATTAAATTAAAAAATTATTAGAGGATAGAGTTGAATGGAGTAACATTGAAAATTATGGAGGAATGTGTTCATGAAGCCGAGCATTGTTCCAAGATGTAACGGTGAATGGCGGTAGCAGTTAAACTAGAATTTTTTTTCAGGTCTCCATAAGGAAAATAATGTGAAAAAAATTATTCAGATATTTTTTCATCAGCTAATTTTATTTAGGAGTAAATTTTTACTAAATATTTTGGAATTCGTGGGGATGAAGGGAGTTGGGATTCAAAAAATTGAATATATTTCATATTGCATCAATATTCTTTTTCATCTAACGAAGCTTGCAGGAAAAGTCTGAATAAAAATTCTAAATCTTTCACTTATTTCGAGATATATTTAAAAAATGAAGTTAAAATTGAAATCAATTCATCTTATTCTATTTATTCGCTATTGCATTGTCACAGGATTTTTATGATTCATTGGAAATGAAGCTTGACATCATCTTTCATCAATTTCGTAAGTAATCTATTGGTTTTTAATTAAAATTAATCGAACTGCAATTGAATAAAAGAACAATTTGCTGAAAATTTCATTATATTTTTTACAATTTCGGATGAGAATGAATAAAACATGAGGACGATCAGCCGGAAATGATGTCAGCTCTAATTTACAACCAGCTCTAATACGTTATGATAATTAGAACCGAAGATACTCGTAGCAAATGAAAAATTTCGAAGAATTTCATTTGAAAAAATGAAGGATTTTTCAAGAGAATTGGAGAATTAATTTTATCTACATCATTTCCATCAATTTTCCTCAATTTTCCAATGAAAACAAAGACGCAAAGAACTTTCCAAGACATCAAAAAAAAAATTCAAGTGAAAAGAATGAGATTTTAGATGTAAAAATGTTCTTTTCCAAGGTTTTCAGCGGAAATTTTCCTGTTTTACGAAAACATCAAGAACAAATTTATTCCAAAAATTTTCATAATGCTTTTCAAATAAAAGCAAACAAACTTACGTAAAACCTGCTAAAACATTGAGTAGTGTTGATTTACCAGCACCAGACGGACCCATTATTGCTGTCAACTCACCAGCACGTAATTGTCCACTAACACTGTGAAGAATCTCCTTGGACTCTGTAATAATTTTAAAAATAATTTAATAGAGGAACGGTGAACAAAGTTTAGTTAATTTAGTTGGGGAATCGGTTTTTGGAAAACTCTTTTGTAGCTCTCATTTCACTTTATCAAGAAGGCTCATGAAAATTCATTTACCTTTTTAATTTTTTTTGAATGTTTTGAATGAAATATTCAGAACAATAAAAGAATTATTATTTAAAATTGAAAAAAAAATAGTTGACTTGAAATTTCATGATTTTTTAAAAATTAATTTGGTGGATCAATGTATTGATTTGATAAATATGCAAATTTTCCTAAAACAACTCATTTTGTTTTTGAATTAAAATTTTTATATGTTTTATAAAAAAAATTCAAACAAAATTAATTCCATTTTTCTTCTTAAATTAATTAATTCCAATTAAAGTTGAAAAATACGAATTGATATTGAATTTACAATTTTTTTCAACATTGTATCGTTCCATACAACTTAATTTTGTTTAGCAATTCGCTACTGAATTAATATAACAAATTTCTCCTTCAACTTTTGCAAAAAAAAATTCTCTTTTAGATTTCGTCATCTCTGATTTACGTTTATTATTTCATTTCGTTATTTCATAATTAAAAAAGAAACAATAATTCTCATCTTGATGAAAATAGAATGTCCACTTATGTACGTAGATGATTAAATGTCATGTAGCATCCGGTTCTCAAAAAATAATAGTAATAATAGTGAGTAAATGATAAATTAACATTTGAAAGACATTTGACACTAATAGTGACATCATTCACGATTTTTTTTTTCATAAAATCTTTGGCATTCAATCCTGACATTCATTCGACAATTTTATTGTCTCATTCTCATTACAGCTGACGCATCATAAATTTGAATTTTTTCATTCTTCAGAATTTATTATCTCTGTAGAACAAGATGGATTGATTTTCTCTCATGCTTTCCGTGTCATCGCTTTTTAATGGCTATATCGATCAGAAATACATTTGTTTATGAATTTTCAACCGGTCAAATGAAGAGAAGACCACAATGTGTGAGTATTTAAGCTCTTTACAAATTCTCCAGTAATTAATAATAAGACGAACTCATTAAATATTTGTTAATCAAGAGAAGTTGGGGCACAATGGGATATCTACTGTATCCCATTTTTTATCAGCATTCTATTTCATTTTATCCTAATTTCCCCGTCTCATCTTACCACCTTATTGAATTATCAATATTGAAAAATGAAAAAAAACATTATTGAAATGAAATGAGAATAAAAAAAGGGCCAAAAATGCATCAGAGAAGAAAGATGGCAATAATGAACGGCTGGGGCCTACGTGACCAGTTTGCAAAAAGGAATGAAACAACAAAAATCACTCCATCGGCGCACGTGTTGCTCATCACGTATTCTTCCGCGGATTTTTAAGAAAAAATGTTAAAAAAGAAAAATAAATTTCAGTCGTAAGCGTGAATTTATTTTTCTAGTAAATGAATAATCATTAATTGATCAACAATTTTTATCTTCAAGAAGGCTAATGTCTTTGAACAAGAAATAGAGAATAATTTTTCATCATTTTTTTGCAGTACAGTAATTGTATTTTACGGTATAACTAGTGACGTATTTATTCAATGCTTCGTTTCCTTCATTGTCTTGGCATGAATAATAAGAGTGTAAATTATACATCAACGAGCGGATATGCCGCGACACTTTAGTCCAAGCTTTGATCATTAACTCGTGCTTAAAGGCAAAAATAAATGGTAAAAGTTTACACGAGCGAGAAGAAAGTAAAATTCTACTTTCATTAATATTATTTGGAACATTTCTGTTTTCTTGAATTGAGCAAGATTTAATGGAAATTAATAATGCAGAATATAATTAAACTTGGCTGTGAATACTGCATTAAGATGACTCATTCTAATTATCTAGAAGTTTCAAGTATTTGTTCATGTTCATGGAAAATTCAAATTATCTTCAACTTAATTGCGATTATTCATATTAACTTTGTGATAAATCGAACAGTCAGGAATAAAATTACGGTTTTTATGTACACTAGCGTGGAAAAATTATGAGGGGAAAATAACAACTTTCGATGTTGCTTTTTTTAATTTTTAACAATTTCAGTTCATTCAGAATTTAAATGAAAACAGGATAAATCAATTTTTCTTTCATTCTTTACAACGAAAAAATTAAAGGAAATCCCGAAGCGTAGCTTATTGAAAGGCCACTTTACTCAGTGACGAATTTTTAAAAAATATTTTGTTAATGACCTCTTTTGCGCAGTAAAATCGAAGTTCAAAGAGGACTCATTACATAAATTACTTTTCTCTCCTTACAATTTTAAATATTTGAGTGAAACAGAGAAATTTTCTTTCTGCATTCCGAAAAATCAGAGCGACAAAAAAAATTAATCGAGGATGGATTAAGATAAACCTCTGGGGCAAAAGGGACCCCCATTGATAATTGTAAAAAAAAAAAAAAATTGAGTTTTGATTATATTTTAAAATTTTCGGGAAAATTCCGGGAAAAATTGAAAAATTGTTTTTTTCTATTTAAAAAAATTCTATATTGAATTTTTTTCTGAGGGATAATTTCTATCCAGACTTACCTCGTTTTAATTTCCGCAAATTCCATGTTTTAACACTGTATTTAATGTTTCTAAATGTGAGATCGATTTCAGGACGTTTTGGAAATGTGTGTTTCTCTTTAACACCGTAATTATGACGCGTTAATTCTGGAACTTCAGTTATATCATTTGTACTGGAATTGTCATCACCACCTTGACAACAACTGAGAGTACCACGAGATGGACTTGCGTGCGTCGGTTGATGAGGTCCACCTGTCATCGTGAGTTTTAGATTCTGCCTCTACTGATTTTTTCGTGCAATTTTCCTCTTTTTTTCTCCTCGGTATTGTAATTAATTTTTATGTACCATTGAAGGAACGAGTCGCATTACTCAGACTTGATCATGAGTGGCTGCATCTTTTGTGGATTCTGAACAGAAGAAAAAATAAAATTATTAATAGTTTGGTGATTGAAAATATTTAATAGAAACGAAGGACGAATGGGATTTTTTTGATGTTTCAATTGACATTTCCGGAATATTCGGTAGGAAAAAAATAATTCTAGTGAGCACAGTTCGATTTGAAGGCGGAAGAGAAATAAACAACCTTAAAACGGTCAAGGTTGGACCTTTTTTATGGCCCATAAAAATAAATGACGAGTGACGAAAGAGAAAAAAATTGTGGATTAAAATGATAATGAAATGCGATGATTTTCATTTAAAAAATTACTGATAAAACAATTTTTCCCATTAGAATCAAAGTCCAAGTTCACTATATCAATGTATTTGTGTGGGTTTTGATAGTGATTGTGCTTTACACTGGTTCTTAATAATTTTTTTCGTCATAAAGACTGTAGATAATGCGTGGTGTTCCCCTTCTGTATCATGAAGCTTGGCATTAACCCCATTTAGTTTTCCGAGTAGAATCAACGATTTGTTTATGTGAAATAGTTTTTGATTGTCGGAAAAAAAAATCGATCGGATTTTTCTGCGCAGTTAAATAAATTTTATTGTAAGAGTTTTTATAAAATTAAGTTTAACGTCTAAAAATTTTGATTTTCAAACAATCAATTATTACGGAAAAGTTCAAGAAATAAACTTTTTTGAGAAACGTTGCGGGAATAAATTTTTTTCGGTGCAAACAAATTCAAAAATGATTTGTCCCTACGAATTTTAAAAGTTGAATTTTCTAACACAATTTTCGTTGAAAATTTACGGCTGTGAAATTTTTGGACAGGTAAATTTTTTTCCATCAGTTTTTTGGGAATATCTCGGGAATTAATGGATATACACCCTTTTTGCCCGAATCCTTAATTGTAGCTCTTGAAATTCTCTACAAAAAAAGATCAGCTCAAAAAGGGCGTATCTCCATTAATTCTGGAGATATTCCCAAAAAACTGATGCAATAAAATCGATTTGTCTAAAAATTTCTTCTTACTTATCAATGAAATCGTTTTTCCAATTCAATCTTAAAATTTTTCATGCAATTGCCCATATGTTGTTCTATCAATCACACTCCTTCGCCACATCTCAACTCAAGCCATAAAACCCAAAGTCAAAATAAAGATGACTCATCACGGAATTAAAAATTTATTCTCTAAGGTCAATATCAATTTTTTTTCTGAAGAAGAATTTATTAAATGAGATTCGTATCCGTCAGCCGCCGTATTAGCGATTAGATCAGAGCAGTATTAGACTCACCTGTCATTTTCGTATCTCTTTCGTAACCAAATTACGATGATAAACTACAATAATTCATCACTGTTAGAACGACCGCGAGATACACGTGAGACACGTTTATTAGAAGAATATTTTTATATTGCAGGCGACCGAGGCGATTTCAGACGAAAACAAAAAAAAAACAAAAAGTGAATGCTCAATGAGATACGAGAGTTAATTTTTTTCTCTCTCCTTTATTTCTTGTCTGTCTATTACGTAGATTTCCAGCGATCGGCTCTGTATTTGCTTTGATGTTTCAATTTTTTTCCCAACGTTTTTTCCTTTTTTTAGCGCCATCCTTTCGCGTGACGTGGATTTTCGTGATAATCAGTTTGCATTGTATACGAAGTAACAGACCGTGAGTTTCTCGATGGGCGTCATCCATATTTTATCTCAATAACCGAGAAACGTGATACAATCATTACTGACAATTAGTTCAAACTGAATTTCAATGAATTTTTTCAACAATTTTTAATTTTTTTTTTCGTTTTAAAAGAAGAAAAAAAAGGAAATACGATTTTTGACAGACTCTTTTTTGTAGCGGACAGCGGGGCAAAATGGGATACGAGAGGATTTTCCGTTCTGCTCCAATTGAATAAGCAAACGGAAATGAATTTTATTTTGTTTTTTCACGATTGAATATTCGCAGTCTTTTGAAAAGATTAAATAAATCTTTTGCAACAACGTAAATCTCAGTTGTTCTAAAAAATGAACGTTACTGATTCAGCATTCTTCCGGGAGCGATAAGTACAGAAGAAGGCAGGCACGTTCGTGACTTAGTAAGAGAGCATCGCGTAATTCCACCTTTTTTTCTCCACTCTTTAAAATTAAAGAAACGAAGAAAAAAAAGGCGCTTGAATGATTAGATTTACTTGACCAATTGCGTACAAACTTTGTTGCGTTCTAAATTCTGTAATGATTGGCTTTTTTTCCAGAACACAGTATTAAATCAATCTGTCCGCGTATTAACCGTGAGAATATAATTATCGTGGCATTCTATTGGCCAATAAATGTTTTTTTCTATTTCACTTCGGTAATTTAAAATTAACAGAACGAAACGGTGAAAGAGAATGATTATTCCGGCTGAAAAAAACCGTGAAATCACTGAGGATTGAAGCAAAAAAATAATAGTAATGATGAAAAAAAAACTATTGTGTTCATAAAGCCAAGTTCAAGTATAATTCAATGTTATTTTTTCTCCTTTGGTTCAGAGAATAATCATTTATCACGAATTAAAAAAGAAGATGATTCGTTGATTTTCAACTGTTCATGACAGTGAGATTTAAAAAAATAATATATAATCATTTGTGTTTAATGATTTTTATTTTTTTCCCTGGAACAAAAGAAAAGAAACCAGTCTTTGAAAATAAGAAAAAAAAACCGGATTCTTCAAACTGACTTTCGATGCTCTTTTTTTTGTTCCCCTATGACATACTTTTCCATTTGATCTCTCTTAAAAAACATTAATTTAAAATAAAGAAAAAGAGTAAGTTCCTTTTTTTCGAACTATCCAATGAAATTGTATTTCAATAGAATTTGAAGAGACGAAAAATAATATTTATTATCATCACGTTGCATCAGTGCAACACAGAATGGATAACGCACTGCACTTCTGCAAATGCGGTCACCGTTTGTTCGTTTTTCTTCATTTTTTATTTCTCATAAAGGTCGAGTAACGTTTGAGATGGATAAGAATCGTGAAAACGGGGATTTAAAAAAATACTGGAGGTCAACCAACCCATCGGCGCTTTCTATCGTGAAAGTCATACTCCTTTTGTTGGTAAATTGTTGGAAAAAAGGAAAATGATGAATAAGTAAATGGATGATGGAAAGAAATAAACAAACAATTAAATTCACGTGAATCCATAAATTATAAAGATTTCATGTGATTTTTTTCTCATTCAGTTATTAATATTTAATGAGTGGAATTGTAATTTACTGGTGGAATGAGATCAATTCACGTGATAGAAACTGTCAGTAACCTTGAACCTTATCTAAACATGCGCTACAACAGCATTGATGTTTCGATTGCTCAATAAATATTGAATTAATGAAATAAAACAACGAAAATGGAGAAATATACAATTCTAGTTGTTTTTTAAAAAATTCAACGTTTTGCTATTTCGTAAATTTTTTTGAATGAACTAAAAGATAATTTTTGATTAAATCTTTATGCAAAATAGTGCAATAAATTGTTCAAATAAAAGTTTTTTTTGTTCCTTGGAGACTTCTCACTGTTCATCATGGAAAATGTAAATTAAATAAACGAAGAGAAAAAAAATTGAGGGTTTTAATTAAAAATTCGAGAAAGTTGAATTAATATTGATTCTTTTGACGCACCAAAATAAACAGAAATTTATATGCATTTGTGTTGGACGTCATTAATGGATTTCCAGATAATTTTGATAATGCGAAACGGAAAATTGAATTAAAATAGATAATCAAATAATGATAAGGATAATTCCGCAGAGGAAAATGAGATGAATCAATTTATTTCGAAATTGATTACAAAAAACATTTGTTCTTTTTTGTAGAGCAGAACGAGACCTATAAAGAATCTCTAAAAACGTGCCATCTCCATTAAATGTCGAGTCATTTCCAAAAAACTAAAAGTCCGAATCAACATTGAATAATCTTTTTTTAAAATCAATAATAAAAATTGTGCCACATATCTTTGCCTGTTACGATCCAATCGTAAGGAGAAAAACATTTAATTTACGTTTAACTTTACCGGGAAAATAATAGAGCAATCAAAAAGCCATTACTGAAAAGTAGAACGAATTCTTCAAACTCGATGAATAACCATCAATAAATATGAATTAATATTTAAAAATACATACCCGCATAAATAATGTCATTCACATTAAACTTGACAACCACCACGTAATTATTTAATTAACCCGAAGAACCAAAAAAATTTACCGCAAAAATCAATGAATACGTCTAATACATTTAAAATCACATCACAATGAATACAACGACATTGAACCGTACGATGTCGTGTCTGAATGTAGACTGAAACTACTGGCTGGTAGTGTTACCACTCTATATGACAGGAAACGTAGACTCGTCGATTGTTTGACCGCCCCTCTCGTCCAAGCCTCGACGTTAAATTACGATATACGCCAAATGGTTTTTCAACAAATTCCCTCTCTATTTCAGCTTTCGAGGATTTTAATAAATTTTAACGTGATTGGTTAGAGGGAAACACAATAACACTGATAACATTACCGTTAACTTTGCAATTCCAACGATGCTTTTTGGCGTTTCCGAGCGAAATTAATCAACAACGGTAGAGAAGAAAATAAACGAAGAAAATAGTGCAGAGGAAGTGAAGGTGATGCGTCACGCATCAGAGGTTGTACTGTCATTCCCCTCGCGTGTACGTTATTCGGCGCAGGCGCCCTAAAAATTTAACTTACATGTACGAGTAATAGTTCTTTAAAAGATTTTGAGTAAAGGAAGGTTTGTTTTGCGATTTATTTGGCAAGATTCCTTTGCCTGTAAAGAAAGTTTCTGAAATTTTGGAAATTTGAGGAGATAGATATTTCGAAAATGATTTTATTAGCAATTTCTATTGTCTTGTATTTTTTAAACTGTTGGAGGAAAAGGGAATATAACGGTAAATTATGTTTATCAATTTTTTATTTGGAATATTTCAATTTTAGAGGCAAGCCATTGAAGGAAAATGTGTGCTGCCTTTAAAAAATTGTGCTTCGTATTTTTTTTTAATTTTAAAATTGAAATTTATAGGAATATTTTTTATTTTTGAGTATTTTTGAAAATTCTAATATTAATAGATTTTTGAAAATTCATTAAGATTCCTTCTTTGTAGATGATTAAATTTTAAATTACTCCAAATTCTTTTACAAATCTGGTCTCCCAAATTCTTCACAAATTAAATAAATATTGAATGTCACTTCATTATGAAATTCGAGAATTAAAATGAAAAAGCGTTTTAACTCACAGTTCGTGTTTTCAATAACACCCGGAATTTTCCAAGTTAATGTAAAAAAATTCGTAATACGTATTGCAATATTGAAAGACGATTGAAAACAATAAAGTTTCTGGAATTTTCTCGCTTGAAAAAACAATTGGTAATTACAATGAAATTGATTGAGAATAATAAATTTGTTGAAAATCATTGAGAGGAAAATGAATTGAAAGAAAATGGTAATTTATAATTTCTCAAGAAGATTATCAAACCCAAACAACTATCGTCACTGTTTCGTCTTCTCGGGTTATCAATTCCATGTCGTCGTGAGTCCGATTTACGTGATTCCGCAGAAAAAATTATTACCCTTCACCCCGTGACTCTTTAAATAATAATAATCGATCAAATTTCCAGAAAAATTTACAAAGAAATCGATCAGTGTTGAGAGGAAAGCGGGGGCAATATGGGATACGGGGCAGAATGGAGTGCGAGGCTAAATGAAATAAAGTATTGAGTATTCCATTTTGCCCCATCGTTCTATTTTATCCCAACTTAGTTGAAAATATTATTTACAAGTTTTTAATGGAATCCATTGTTTCTTCAGCCTGTCAAAATCGTTTTTATGATCAATTACAAAGTGCAAGGGGTTCATCAAGAATAATTGAGTCTCAAGAGCTGTCTTGTTGATGTCTTACCGTATAATTGATTTCAAAATGAATGAAAAAATCATCAATACATTGTAAAAGCTTCTCCGTCATAGACCGAGGTCAGTTTGAATGGAAAAAAGTCTGAGACGTGGGTTTTTGTGGAATTAATAAATATTAAACGGTAAATATTTTACTGCCTCCAGTAAATTTATAAATTTTTTATTGTACGATGAACTAGTTATTAATAGAATTTCATCATTCAGAAAAAATTTATTGCCGAAACGAAAGAAGCGAATTTATTTTAAAGTTAATGTGATAAAATTTCGGAATCTAAGAAAAATCAAAATTTTAACAGAAAGAGAAAATTTATCGAATATTTTGTATGAAGATATTCTCGAAAATTCTTATTCCAATGGAAATAACCGAAATACTTGTTTGTTTAATTTCTTTCCGAATATTTTTTTGGAAAAATACTCAAGTTTCTAATCAACAAATTGAGAAAATTAAATAATTTATCAAAAATTTCATAATTCAATTTTTTTTAAACCACTAATTTTTCTCACGGAAGTTAAATAAATTGAAGATTATTCATTAACAAGTGATAAGCGTTTTTGATTATTAAAACATTTTTTTCGATTCCCGAATTTACGTCATTTGGAATAAATCGAACGAAAAAAAAAGTTTTTTCCCTCGAATTAATTAATGACTTCCATGATATTAAACAATCCTTCCTTCCAATTTCCAATCAATTTTTCATTCTGTTAATTTTTAATTTCTGCGTTTCAAATTAATGAGATAACGTTAATGCATTGATTAATTGTTTTTGGAGCAATGACACTGTTTTATCGACCAATAAACGAAGAGGAGAGTACCAGTGGCGCTCCGAATTCTCAAGTCGATGTGTCTAACCTCAGTTTACGGAAAAAGTGAAGTAAAGAACACCGGATTCGAACAGAAGACTAACTCTCTCTTTAATTGTTATTAATCAGGTAATAAATTAATTTAATCCAAGTAAAAGTCGATGAAATTTCACTTAAAAGTTCGAAAAAATGTTTGTAAAATTATTTATCGAATTTTTCAGATATTTAATAGATTGTGAAAATAAAATTTCAGCATGACTCAGGAAAATTTCCCATCACTCAAAAATGACACATTTTTACGTGCAGCAAAGGGCGAAATTGTTGATAAAATACCAGTATGGATAATGAGACAAGCCGGCAGATATTTGCCGGAATTTCGTGAATTTAGAACGAAACATGATTTCTTCTCAATATGCCAAACACCAGAGTTTGCTTGCGAAGTTACACTGCAACCTATTAAAAGATTTGAATTCGATGCAAGTATTATATTCTCGGATATACTTGTTATACCACAGGCAATGGGACTGACCGTGGAAATGAGACCTGGAGTGGTAATTATTTAATTCGATTTTAAAATTATTTTTTTCTCTGAAAGATGAAGAGTTAAAAAAAATTTCAGTAACCTTTTAAATTCTTTCAGATTGAAAAAAAAAGATTTTCATGTATTAATGAATAAATTCTTGTTATTTAATTTAGTAAGGCCGTGAAAGATCAAATTTGAAATTAAAATAGAATTAAAAGAATAGCTAAAACTTTTAATATAATTTAATTGTCTAGAATCAATGCAGAATGAATTTTAATAAACTTAATTTTTTTAAATATACTGAATGCGATTTTCCTCAAATAAAATTAGAATGATTAATAATCTTTACAATTGTCATTTCCCAGATTTTTTTTTCATAATACATGAATAATTAATGCTTCATTCATTTTTGCAACAGATAATAATTTTTTTTCTTCAAAATAAAAGATTTCCTCTCTAACGAAACTTTGACTCATCTCGTGATTAATTTTGTCAACAAAACATGAATAGAATTAATAATAAATTCTCAGGGTCCAGTGCTGCCGGAGCCCCTCTCGAATCCATCTGATATGTCAAGATTGAAGCGACCAGACGTAGAGAAAGACCTTGGATATGTTGGTGAAGCAATAGCCCTCACAAGACACAATTTAGAAGGAAAAGTACCACTAATTGGTTTCACAGGTGCTCCTGTAAGATTTAAATAATTTCTATTCTGTAAACATTTGATTTTAAATGTTTCGCGTGAATTTTTTATGACTTTTCTCTCTCAGTACTGTTTATATGACTTTAGTGGACGTTGATGGGGTACATGGTGCAAGGCGGCGGGAGTTCAACAATGGCACAAGCAAGATCTTGGCTTTATAAATACCCGGAGAAGTCCGTTGAATTGTTGCAGTTCATTACTGATGTTATTGTTGATTATCTTGTGATGCAAGTTAAATCTGGAGCGCAGGTAAATTTTTTTTTTTAACATCGGATTGAGGTAAAATGGGATAAGTCGATTTTTCTATTTATTTTTATGGAATAGAGGAGGGGAGAATAGAATTTACCCTTGGGGCAAAATGAATATTAATTCATGAAAGATAAATAAGAAAAATATGAAAAAATTTACATTATCCATCGTTTTTTTCGGCTCAATGATTTTTTAAATTTTGACATGAAAAATTGTGAGTGGAAACATTTCCAGAATTACCAAAATTTAATTTTTTGGAAAATTTGGGAGAAGAATTAAAACTTTGGTTTTCTATTTCAACTTAGACCTTAGTTTTTCTGTTCTATGAAAAAAAAGAAATAAAAATTTTTGCTCCAGGCATTGCAGATTTTCGAGAGTCACGCAGACTATCTCAACGATGAATTATTCAAGAAATATTCTTTTCCATATTTGAAACAAATCAGTGAACGAGTAAAAGAAAAATTGAATGAATTGAGTATACCAACTGTGCCGATGGTGAGAGAAAGATTCTGAAGTAATGTTGTCCTTGGAATGATGCAGCATTTTTTTTACCTAATTTTTTATTTTAGATTGCCTTTCCAAAGGGAGCAACACTCAATTCCCTCGAGCTTCTTGCGAAGGACAATAGTTACGACGTGATTGGCATAGACTGGACAGTTGATCCAATTGAAGCTAGACGAAGATTTGGTCCTAATATTACTATTCAAGGTAACATGGATCCTTGTGCAATGTATGCACCTGAGGATGAAGTTTATAAACGAGCAAGAGAGATTGCTGAGAAGTTCGGTAAATCACGTTACATTGCCAACTTAGGTCATGGAATACTTCCAGACACGCCGATTTCATCAGTCGAAGCATTTATCAGAGGTGTACATTCCGTTTGAAATTAAATTTATAATCAAAGGAGCACGAAACGAATTTTTACGATTAAAAAATGCTTATTAAATTTTTGTTTGAAGAGTTTGCATTTGGTTTCAGTGAATAAATGTGGAATTGTTGAAGTATAAATACCTTGTTATTTCAATATTTTATCGTTGCATTGCCCTAACTTGTTCAGTGACATCCTCAAGCTTCACTGAACTCCTATCAATTGCATTCAACTGATACTCCAAATGCGATGATATCAACATCAGTTTATTCAGATTATTTTCAGCACTCTCAAGGCCATGCTCCTGTTGGGCGAAATTTTTTGCTGCATGCATGAGAATCTACATAAAAGAAGAACGTTCAATTGAATTATCAAAGGAATAGATTATTTTTATTTGATTAGAAATGAAATAAATAAAA
>JABSMS010069615.1:0-42668 GCA_018902275.1 Aleiodes sp. PSUC_FEM 10030003
AGCCACCGTCTCCTGAATTTCCTGAATCGTCATTCTCTTCGGGATTCGTGTCTCCAGACTCAGCGTCTCCTGAATTCCCTGGATCATCATCCTCTTCGGGCTTTGTGTCTTCTGAATCACCGTTTTGTGAATCCCCCGAATCGTCATCATCTCCAGGATTTGTATCTTCTGAGCCACCGTTTCCTGAATTTCCCGAATCGTCATTCTCTCCAGGATTTGTATCTTCTGAGCCACCGTCTCCTGAATTTCCCGAATCGTCATCATTTTCAGGGTTCAAGTCTCCTAAGTCATCGTTTTGTGAATCCCCCGAATTGTCATCATCTCCAGGATTTGTATCTTCTGAGCCACCGTTTTCTGAATCTCCCGAATCGTCATCATTTCCAGCATTTGTATCTTCTGAATCCCCGGCCTCTGATCCTCCTGAGTTATTTTGATCGTCCAAGCCAGAATCGTTTCCATTATCAGGATTTGACTCATTCGGGTCTTCTGTATTGTTATCTTCGTCAGGCCCTCCATTTCCTTCATCTGACGGAGAACTGGAGGAGCCGGATGAGCTGTCATAAGGTGTCACAAGTAGTCCATCTACATCGTCATTATTCAGCTTATCACCGAGAGCGTTTTCGAGATCTTTGAATTTTGAGTCATCAGTTTGCACATTAATTGGATCATCGAAAGTCTACGGAATCGTTTAGTAATTGATTTACTTTTTCTGTCATCAAAGCAAATTGAGAAAAATCATCATTAAAATATTATTTACCTGTCGTTTATGCCTCGGGGCACCATAACAGTTGACCACTAGAATGAATAAAAGCGCAAGGATTTTTTTATGCTTATTCTCGACCATTTTCAATAATGAACTAGAAGAAAGTGAAATTCATAACTGCTATCATGTTTACTCAAACTTACATCGTTATCGCATCAATTTGAGCCACTTCATAACATCAATTGCTTTTGATAGTTGAGGTCGCATTGCCGTTCTTATCAATATCGTGTTTTCACGGACATAGAAATTGCAAGAAAATGAAAATTCAAGTTTCTTTTTATTCATGAATGTATTTGAGTCTTCATTATAATACCATAATAAAATCACAATTTCTTTACAATAATTTGGTGTAGAGCAGATCAGAAGAAGTAGATAATTATACTACAAGCATGGTTAAATATATCAAATTCGTGACAAAATGGTGAAGCAAGATTACTTGATCATAATTTTCATAAAAATGTCTGAAAATAACTTTCAAACGTATTCCATTCTGCCAATCTAATAATTGAATGTGAGGAAGGAACGAAAAAACATTTTAGTATTTTGCTTATTCGATTTGTTTCTCCAGAAAAAACAAGCTTATCGGGAACGGATAATTGGAAAATACTCAGACATTGCTTCGATATTTTTCTACAATGCGAAAATTTCTAGCTGACGTCAGCAATAAAAGGAAAAGAACAATACTTCAAGGACTCGCATGAAATACTGCGATGATAAACTTCTCTTATGTGGACAATAAACTTTAGACATTATTATGGCCCATCAAACAATTATTACGTACTCCTCATACCATGAAATTCAAAAAGAATTATACAGGTCGTCGTTTCGATTGAATACAATTGATGTTCACAGGACAAGAGTCCGCTGAAACTATCCGTCTATTGTGACATCATGATTCCTACTTTTTGCATTGTTAATCTCGAGTCACTTAGTATGTTATGGGTCAATTAATAACCATCCATTCATGTCAACAAAGATGAAAGGTAAGGATTACGTTCTATGCTAATCATAGAAGCGGATAAAAATGTAACAAAGAAAACTGAGTATTAAATTATACTGCACGTCCTTGAAAACCAAGTTGAGAACGACGGGCGAATATTCCTCAACGATGCCGTTGGTGAATCAGCCCACCTTGCTATTCAATAACTGGTTTACTGCTGCCAATGTAGAAATGGGAATCTAAAAAGACAAAAAAACGGCATTAACTCTTTTTTTCCAACTGACATCATGGAATATTTTTCATTCAGTTTGCGCCAGAATTTTTGTTAGATCACTGATGAAAATGAATCACAATATGAATTTCAAGACAAGGAGAAAAATTCAGGGGTATGCGATTGATTTTCAAGAAAAATCTCGAGACCAAAGTGAGATACCGTATCGATTTCCCTAATTGTCCGTTTCAAAGGATTTTTGCCGGCTAAAAAAACTCTTCTCTCTCACTTGGGTTTTAAGATATTTCTCAATAATGATGAGAACGTGAAATTTTTCCTCAAGGGAGTTACACAGATTTTTTTAGCTATATAAAGCTGTAAATATTGAGAATTCTAAGAAGACATTGACATTAAATTCCTCCTAAACATACGTATGGAATTTCTCCACGTATCTCCGCACCAAAGAGGAAAAATAGAAGAGGATGAAAGTTTTAGTATTATTATTATCATTCCGTTCTTTCATTCTTCCAGCAAGGCCGATCACTTTTGATCAAAAATCCGGTATGTCTCAATATTTTTTTTCTTCATGGAATTAAAAAATCTTGTTTAACTCTCCCTAAAAAGGAACTTACATTGAAAATATGATCGAATAACGTTGGTGCTCTCAATGGTACAGGATGTGGATATGGATGTGGATATGGAGGAGGATAATGTGAATGTGCTGGTGCGTGTGTTGGGACTGGGACTGGAACCGGTGCTGATGATGATGTTGATGGTGGATTTGGAGCTGGTCCTGGTTCAACTGCTACATCACCGTATCCAGTAGCATCAGCAGAAACACCTCCAATTCCCCCAGAAACTTCGATATCCGCAAATGCTCGAGGATCTATTTCTGTTTTTGCAGGCAACGAGAAATGAAAATCAGGAACTGGCTTGGGAATACCAAAATCTGGAGTTATTTGATTTCCTGGAAGCTGTTGATAAATCAATGTTTTCTGCACTAAATTATTACAGAGCCTCTTTCTGCGACAACGTCTTGTGGGATAGACAGAGTGAAATGGCACTTCAGTTACGACTGTAAGGAATTATTTTGATGTGAATGAAGATATATGGGAATAGTAAATGATGAAAAAAGAAGTAAGCTCAAAATTATTCATACCAGGAACTGGAACGGGCTCTACTGCATTAATTTTTTCATCTTGGAAGTTGATATCTCTCCTCATCACTCCCCCCTCTTCACTCCCAAATGACTAAAAGAAAAAGAAACCCATTAATCATCAGGCAAAGTCCAAGCATCTTAATTATAACACAAAGTCTATTAATTTTGATTGACGCAATGAGCATTATTTTGCTGACGTACCTTCTTGGGAATAACTTGGATACTGGTCTGATCATAACCGACGTTTTTTGTAACAATTTTAGTTCTTGCACCGTTACTCGATCCCGCATAAAGCGTGCCAGCATTAGCAGCCCTGTTCGATCCATCTAAATTTCCACCTAATCCCGCTGCAGCCTCAGGGCCACCATTTCCCAAACCGGCACGAGCTCCAAGTCCACCTCCTTGAAAAAAAAATATTCCTCACTTCCTTTATTGTTTTGACATTGAGAATTCTTCAGAAAAGTTCTCGGAATTTTTCAACTGCATAAAAACTACTCTTACATCGTCGTTTTTTTGTTGCATGTAATTGTCTAACATTTAATTTTTCATAAAATATATGAGAAAATAATTGACATTCCATAGTTGTTACCATCTTTTTTTGTTGAGACAAATTATAGCCAGGAAATGTAATTATTACAAAAGATCCTCTATCTCTTGAAATCATATTCTTACCTCCCTTGTCTCCACCCAAATTACCACCGAGATCAGCAGAAGCATGAGCTCCGAACGGGGTACCAGCACCAGCATAAAGTCCTCCTTTCGAGCTATCACCACCGAGCAAACCTCCTAAACCAGCTTCAGCATGATAACCAGCAAAGTTTACTTTTACTCCACCATTACCAAATTGCAAAAAGGGCAGCTAGAAAGTAAGAGTTGCAAAATCACTAAAATCCTCCGACTGTTACGAAAGATTCTATGGATTACTTTCATGATGAATCATTTTAACGTGTCGGAAAAAAAATCAATCATCGGCACGCTCATAAAGAATAAAGTGTTCTGAGAAATTACGTATTAATTGTATTCATAACTCGACAATTCATTACGTTAATGGTTGATTCTTTTTGACTGTACGAAAACGAGAATTCTAAAATAGTGTGAATCGATTTCTTTTCGAAGTTATTGGAAATATTTTGGTACTGAAGGAAGACGTCGAAATGTCGATAGGAACTTTTTTTTGTAAAGAAAGAGGTCTTCGAAAATTTCTCTACTCCTTCGACTTCAAGATGTTTCTTGAACGAACTCCATGCAAAAAAAAATCGAAACATTTCAGCAAAGAAAGACGTAATATGACATAAGTTGATTCGATCCGGCCACCTTTCTACGAAATGTTTTGAAATGAAGTCTACAAAAAAGGTCTTCATAAAAAAATCCGCATTCTATCAGATTTCGGGCTATTTAAAAAAAAAATGATTGGAGAGGAAATTGTGTCACTTAATTACAAATGTATTGGTAACACAGAATAACTAATGAATTTTGGATGAAAAAGTATATGCATCTGATGGAAGTGAATCTTCTGAAGGAAAGTATATTGTTTCCTTTCGAAATAAAGGATAACAATGTATGAGACTAGTGGTCAGGCTAATGAACTCTACCACAATAATACCATTGAGAAAAAGAATACTAAAAAATGACTTACGTTAAAGAATGATCCATCATTCTTATTCTTATCCTTCTTATATTCATCTGGTATCGGTTGCCCACTGGACAATGTTACTGTTAAAGATAGCATAGCAAAAATGCAACTGTACTTTATCATCATTGTAACAAAACTGAGAAACAAAATGACTCGGCGGGAGCAAGTGTGTGATTGCGTCGCGGTTGAATTTCTTGTAGCATGAATACTTTCCCACTTGTGAGGAGAAGGGAACCTGTCCTCGGTGGGGCTAAAACTCCGATCGAAATAATACGTACGAAGAAGAAGAAGAAAAAGAAGAAAAACAACGCCATTCTCTACGACGATGAAAAATACCGGAGGGCTTTTTTTACATAAGGTGAGTGAATAAAAATTTCCAACAGGAAAATATTTTGCATTCAGAATGGGTCATTGTCGTTGACATTATTAGCAATGGAAATTTAGAAATGATGCTCGACTTCCCCTGCAAAAAAACCTGCAGTTTGATATCGTCTGTGAATTACAAATGTTGAGAAATAAAAAGTCAAGTTGTTTTTGACTAAAATTTTTTATTCTTGTTAATTTACTGTAAAAAAATAAAGTATGATGTTGGTACTGGGAATTTTCCAATATCTTTGATTATGATAATTATAAAATACGTAATCAGCCGTTTATATACAATGATAATGATATGAAATAAAATCTTAATCTTAATTTGCATTGGCAATTTTTTAGTTATAAAAAAATATATAGTTATATTGAAGATATTCCTTGCTATAGTGACACTCGATATTTTCTTCAAAATTTCTGGAGTCATCTTAATTTTTAACGTCTCATGTTTCAATTTTTGTCATACTGCCAAATCCTTTACGTGGGAGACACAACAACACACGGAAATTGATCCGGAGAACATGAATTGGCAGTACCGCACAACTTCCTCTCCTCTTATGTTTACTCATAACAGACAGCACCGTGCCGCTTCTATAGAATTCTAAATATTAAAGTTTTTCGGACAATTCATCATTTTCTGGAGAGATCAATGCATTCCGGAACATCAAGACTTCAATGGAATAATTTCATTTTTTTCCTTTTTTTATTCGACAATCCTAATCATGAGTCAGACGTTAAAAAATTGGAAAAATCCGTGCAGCGCTCATTCCGTTCATAATGAGGGATTAAAGGTCACGCCACAATGAACGCAAATGCAATGCCTCTTAGCGTAATCCAAGACACTACAGTTTCTGAATAATCACTTGTTCATTCATTTAATACTGTTTCAAAAACTGAAACAGAAACGAATTTCAGCGCTCGAATTTCCTTGCATACTATTCATATTTGCGTTTGTTATGCCATCATACTTAAGCTCTGTCGATCGCAGTAAAACAAATGCGCAGTAAAAATTCATGTAAAAAATTTTGGACTAAATCTAAATATATGAAATGCTTATCCTTGGAGTATATATAATCAAGCTGTGCAAATACTTTTAACGTGAAAATTATCGTTGAGAATATTTTAGAGTGCAAAGTTCAAGTATTTTTATAAGAACACAGCGCTCCGCTGACGCATACCAATATCTCGATATTTCCCAGAAATTTGGTTTCACTTGGCTCATAGCTACTAATGAAGTATTTACTCCTTTATTTTGTTGGAAACGCTAAACGGGCTAGATCGTCATATTTCGGCGCGATTTTGTTTTGAATTATGTCATGCTCTAGAGATGGTTGAAGAAAGGAGAAGAAACCTTGAGGCTTGATATCATCGATGATTTCCGTTACTTCGTAGAGAGCATTGTCACCTCCAAGTATTTGATGAACTTTAAAATTCAATTTTAACATTATTCAAAATTAACATTATTGATTTATTTTCGAAGAACTTACCACCACCACCGAAAGGACCATGACCTAATCCTAAATGACTTCCCAAATGACTCCCATGAATTCCTTGGAAATGTTGATGGCTGTGAGTGAAATGACCTCCAAAGATCTGTTGATGTACTCCATGTGGCTTCTTCTTCCTTTTCTTCTTCTTATGTCCTCCGTGATGACCAGGCCGTCCGAAATAACCACCAGGACCACCAAATATTCCTCCATGACCAACTAGTAGATCTGCAAAGGCATCTGCCCAGGCGAAAGGATCATAAAATGAGTGATGGGTTCGTGCAGCTGCATGCTGTTGATCTTGTTCACTTTGTTGCTGGCGTTTTACTCTCCGCGATCCATCAATATGTTCTTGCTCTTGAAAGCGCTGCTGGAAGAAATTCAGTAATGAAATGAAGAAAGGAGATGAAGTCAAATAATAACATGCGAACTATTTTCCGAGCATCAAAGATTTCTTGAGAGGTTCTCAATAGTCTATTAGTTTCTGAATTTTTGAAAAAGAATTTATATGGCAATTTCTACTTTTTTTTGGTTGATAATAATCTACCTTTCTTCGTTGGACCTCTCCGCCTTGTATCCCCTGGCGCTGATCTTGGGGAATTCGATTCTTCACCAAATTGCCAACAGCTTGAAGAGTTTGCACCGGAATCTATCAAATTGTATCGAAAAATGTGAAATTACCCGAGAGAAAAATAATTAATCAATGAGCCAACCACTTAGGTTCTTCCAAACTTACGTCGAAAAATTTGTCAATTGTGTCGCTGTTATCAGGATACCAGGATTGTGCAGCAGCGGACGTTCCTTGAATTACCGCTATAGGTATCTACAAAAAGAAAATCCAGAAATATTTTGACATCATTTACTTTCGCCACGTTCCATGAATTTGAAAGAGGATACCTGAAAAATGCTGTCTATAATTGCTGGATTAACCCCTTGAGGAGGTCTTTGACTTACAGGAACACTCGATTGATCGTATGAAATCGGCCTTCGATGCCTACCTTTTCTCACTGCCGCAGAATCCTAGAACAATACATCAGTTTATGCGCTCCTACTTTTAAATTTGGTGCAAAAACTCACCTGCTGACCAATAACTTGACTTGTTACGCTGATCAAAATTAATCCGAGTAACACCCGGATCATCATGGCTTGCTCGCTTTACTATTGGAATGTTTGTTGGAACGTTCACAAAGGAGATTTTATAGTTGAAAAATAACAAAGAATTGACGGATGGAAAATGTAAATTTGATGTTTTCTTTCAGACGGAAAGAAATGATTTAACCAGTAGTTGAGACTCTCATTCCGATATATACTTTTAAAACCCCTCATATTGAGAACTCATATTGGCCCACACTAAATGTTAAAGGCAGCCAATCGTGATGCTTCTGCTTTCTCTTCTCACTATATTTTCATACTTATCTTTCAGTTACAATTTTGAAACTTTGTATTTTGCGATAAAATGAGTGGGCGACAACAAGTTACACGTAGGTCGTGATTATTACGCAAAAAGAAGAACGAAAGGCCATAAACAGACGGAATAAAAAAGTAATGAATAGTCATAACATACATGTTATTCACCTCACCGAAAGGGAATCCCCTATGAGCAATGAATTTACGAAAGAAACAAACTTCGGACTTAAAATTCAATTGATATTATTATATCATGATGTCATCAAATTAATATCTATGTACAAATAATAATATTTAGGTCATTGAATATTTACATTACTTATTGATGAAATTATTGGATGAGGCAAATAATTTTTTAACATTTTTTTATTAGCCAGCATTGGGATTATCTGCTAGGAATGGAGCTGCACTTTTTCCAAGTGCTTGTTTGAATTCCTGAATGTTGATCTGTGATTGCTGAAATTAATTGAAATAATCATTGAGTTAGTAAGATATTGATTGATTAATGTAATCATTAATTAATTAATTAATTTGACTATTGAATCAATTTTTTAAAAGATATCTCAGAATTTGAAAGAAATGGGTGAACTTTTTTTGTTAAGAATAAGAATTTTTTCGAAATTTTCGAAATTTTCAAAATTTTTCAAATTTTCAAAAAATTTCAAATCTTCAAAAATTTTCAAAATCACAAAAATTTGAAAATTTTGAAACTAACTTTCATTTGATTAAAAAAAGGCATAATCCTAGTATTTGTATTCATTCTACATACATCAATGGCGTCTTTCCACTCAATATTAAACAACCTAACGAGCCCTTTGAAATTTCGTCTGATGAGTGAAGCAATAGTCATCGGAGTGAGTCTAAATGGTGCCGGAGTACTCGTACTCGTAGTATTCATGCCGAGGGTAGTATTACTCGGTAGAGTGGAAGTCGATGGTGCTTTCGATGTTGAATCCGGTGAAATAGTTCTCCCAAGGATACTACTGATCTCCTGTATTGCCGACTTAGTCTCGCTTACAGTCTACAATAATATGTCCATTATTAGAAAGATATTACAAAAGCGGATTGTTTCAACATTTAATAACAATTTTTTTATGTTTTTCTTTACCTCAAAAGTAACTCGAAAGAGAGTCCAGAAGAAACCTGGGCGTTGTCTCTTCACCTGTCTAACTATCCTTCGTGCCTCTTCTGTTACATTAGCAGTCGATATTAAATTTTCACCCAGATGATTCAATTTTGCCATGTCGATTTTTCCGGAAGGATTTGAGAGGAGTTTATAAGCTTCTAACTCCGCCTTTCGATCACTTCGAGGATGAACTTTCGGTCGCATTGTTGTAAAAAGCCTTGTAAAATAAAAAAATTTTAACGGCGAATATTTTTCATTTCATTGTCACATGTCAATTTCACTTTAATTCCAGTTTTTTTTTAAATCCTAGAAATCTAAGGGAGATGAAGAAAAATTTGTAATTATCTTTTTGATTACTGAGAATTAGGGCAACAAAAAAAGTTTTTATTAAATTCCTCAATTTTTCTTAAATTTCGAAATATTTCCCGAAAACGTATGTAAGAAGTATTTCTCACCTATTTTTCGATATCTCAAACGATTCTTCATTATTAATTCCTCGATAATCATCGTTTGTGTTAATGTAATTATGGCTATAATGATTGAAGTCAACAGATCGTTCAATTTTCTCTGACCTCACTGATGCGGCACCAAGTGCACAAACAATCACGAACAATCTCTCCATATCCGTCAACATCAGGAAGTACTTCTACAAATGGTTACAAATAATTTCTTCAAATAAAAAAAATATACAACTGAATAGCCTGGCTTAACTACCAATTTTCAAACTACCAAACTACCCATTGTCGCAATAAATGATTCATAATCATAGTAATAGAATTAGAGATTTTCTACTATTTCGTATTGTGAGAAAAAGAATCAAACCGCACGGATGATTACGATCGACTGAAGTGAATTCTTTCACTTTTTTTTAGTTAATCGATTTCATGACCCTCAAGGAAAATTTTCGGTGGTATTATGCAACTGTACGTGAGTCTTTGAACGTGATGTAGTGTTGTCGAATTCCTCGGTATCGTTGTATTGATGAAATCAAAACTAATATTTATTAAGAATATTTAGTCAAAGGTATTCAGAGAATTCGTTTTTCTGAAGGATAGAGAAAGTAATCTCATTCATCGAAATGACCATTTGAACTCATCATTCATACCAATCGTCGAGGAATTGAATAATAAAGATGCACTAATGCATAATAAATAATAAAAAATTATATAATTTTTCACGGCTTTTAAACTAAAGCCATCAAAAATGGAAATTAATTTTTTCTCTCAATTTAAAAATTTTATGAATAGTTATATAAATCTCGGATGAATTCGTGATAACGTAAGAATGAATTTCTCAGATTTTTTTAATCTACACAATCTTTGAAAAAAAGTTCCTTATTTCTCTGAATTTCATTAATTTAGTTGTTGGAATTGCATTGAATAAAACATGCAATCGAATTAATCTTGAATTTACGGCAATAATGTTAAATTTAATTCGTAAACTTTCGATTAAATTGGAAATGCATTTAATTATATAAAATATACATTTTTCTGTTTTTCGAAACATTAATTTAATTTTCTTTCGATTCCAAATTCTACGCGGTAATGTGTACTAGATTCCCCACAATTTTGCCTAATGTCTGAAACATATGCATTTATTTTTCTTTCTCTCTCTCGGTTGTCGACTTTCTAGACCCAATTTCCGCGACATTTCCGCGCCCAAGATTTCCATCGATTACGACTATTACGGACACGTAAGGAGACTACGTTCTGTCTGAGTATGATTACTACTACATTGCGTGTATGAAGGAAGTTAATTTGATAATTTAAAAATTTTTAAAAATATTTCAAAATATTTGTTAGTCAATTATTGACAACATTAATTACAGATGTTGAAAGTTGTTCTCACGGTGTTTTGTAATCGTTCTAATTATGAAAATATTCTTTTATCCAACACCAATAGAAAGGTAGAATTGCAAAAATCGCGTGAAGAATGATTCTGCAGTTTTCATTAGTTAAACAGAAAATTAATTGAATGATGATCAATCAAGATTTGTCTTTTTTTTAAATTGTGAATGAAGACACTTTGACCTGAGATAGTAGGGCGAGGCCTGGAACATCCTTGTAACAGTTTTGCATGGACAAATGGGATTTATTACATTCTATCCATAATTTTTCAGAGATCATGAATTTTCATGTGGATTTTCAATTTTTTTTTCTTTTTTTATTATGAGATATTCCAAGAAGTTTCCAACCAATGCACTCAATAAGGGAATATGCGTCAACTTTATTTTGCGAGGATTTTTTTTCATTTTCACCAAAAGAAACGAAGAATATTCTTATTTAAAATAGTTTCATTATCCATCATAGAAAGAAGAATGACTCATTGAATTACTTTCCCCATTAAAAAATTCCCGGATTTTTTGATTGAGTCGATGAAATTTCGAGAATTCATCGAATTAATCAATCAAACCCGAAGAAATTCATCTTGACCTAATTTATGAAGCGACAAATGACGAAATTTTTTCTGAGACTTGAATCCTTTCGAGCATCATAGAATTTACATAATACTCTTCTCGTGAATCCTCAATGACGAAAGCGATGTTATAATACATGAGGTAAAACTTTTATCTGATGCTCTGAATAGACCGAAAAAATTATTCAAAATTCGTTGTCCTAAAGTAATTTCCTATAATTCAATGATAATTTTTTACATCACAGAGTAGTGCAATGAATTCATTACAAAAATTATGCAACAAAAACAATAATTCTGACAAGAGTCAGATTTTGCGACTCTTTCGAAGAATATTCTATATGGCAAAATATTCGTGAAGTTCAATAAAACATTGTACGAAAACATAATGGGGATGTCTTAAAGACAGAGAGACTTTTTCTTTTATTCACTGAGGATAAAAGTTGGAAAAATGAGCAAGTCCGTCTGTTATGCAATACCGGTCAAACACTTCGTAATCCCGACCATGTCGTCTCACTCCGTTAAATTCAATTCTTCCAACTTTCAATTGTAATTTAAATAAAATAACCACTAATTAAATTACCTCACTCCTAGTTGAAATGGAATTATCCTTCAATTCACCTGCAGAAGTGAATGATTGAGTCAATAAATTCGTTCTTGATCTTTTGTTAATGAATGAAAAAGTATAGAATTTAATTAAAAAAAATTCATCAACAAAAGAACATGTATTAAGAAATTAATAAATGGATTTTCAATTAAAAATCCATTAAGAAATATCTTCATCAATTTGCATTGAATTATTAATTTGAGAAAAAGAAGAATTTTTTATTCAAAAGATTTTTGTTATATCTTCCCAACTAATAAAAGAAAATTAACCATAAACCACGTAATGGTTGAATGAAACTATTGTCTCTAATCTTTATTAAAAAACTCAATGTCTACCGCAAAATCTTTTCCCATTATTTACTCAATTTGTAATTAAAAAAGATTCAATAAAAAAAACATGCTCACCGTTTTCTTGATTAAGCAGACCGAGAGCCGCAGAGAGAATGATTAAGCTGGCCGCGGATCACACGCTAAAAACACAGAAAAAAAATTCATAAGTAAACAAGTTAAAAAACACAGGTACATATAAAAAAATATCTACTAATTATTGTAATTTGTTAAGAATGAGAACGTAACACTGACACACGACGTACATCTTAGATGACAGTACAATCGATACTACTGAGATGAGCAGTCACCAACTTCGTGCTTGACCCTCAAGGTCATCAACATTTTTCTTCTTAAACCATTTTTTTCCGTTTCTTTTCTGGCTTTACGAAATTCCCTGAAACGTAATGTTATTCACGTATCAATAGAATGAATTTCCACACTGCCACCTCAGTAGCACGATCTCTTCGTCCTTGAGTTGAATGAAGGATAGAAACAATTTTTTCCCAATAAATATAATAGACATTCACAATTAATGATTTGTTAAGAAGAAAATTGAAATTATTACAATGGTTGTGTATTTAATCGTTATTAATTGCCAATTCGATTCGGTTGTTTCTATCTTTGTGTTACCTTGTTGCAATTTGAATTGTTCATGTAATTTCCGGCTCCATCACTGCGCACACTCTCCACTTCATCAAGTAACTGCTCGATTTACCATGGCCACCTTTCCATTGCTCTTTTCACCCGTTAAATTCATCATGGGCTTTATCTTCTACGTCAGATGGCGCACAATTACTATGTACAGAGAATTCCATTTTCTTCGGTAAATTAAGCTACATTATTTATTGCTATCTGATGAAATTCATAATTTTTTATGAATCTTATCGATTTCAGTCAGAGATCAAATGATTTCCGCTGGAAAATAATATAATAAGAGCCAATTTAATCTAATAATGCATTCATAATATTGCGACAAAATTAGATTGCAGCAATCTCATTAACCGGGAAATATTTTTCAATTTAAAAAAGTGAACATATTAGTTTTTTCTTAATGGTTTCATTTTTTTCGCTTTATTCCGAACTTTTACACTCCAAATATACAAAAAATGTAGATTACATAAATAACAAGAGGTAATTAAATATGAGATACTAGAGCAAAGGATTCTCCCCGTCATGGCACCACATTGATTAATAAATTTTTCTTCATTATAAAGTTAAATAAAAATGTTAATTTATTTTCATTTTAGTCATTCATTTGGTTTGTCCCTGCATCATCAGTTTTCAAGCAGTGCCCCAGATACTCGAGGCTCTTCACGTTCTTCATGATGATAAAAAATGATTAATTATTGAGTGAGCAGTAGTGACACTGTTCTTGAGCTTCATTGGTCTATATTATTTTTCTTTCGTATTATTAGTATAAACTTTTATCTTTTCCATCACGTCCTGTCTGAGGGAAGACCTTTGATCGCAAACGCACCTCGGAAAACTGGCTTGAAGACTTCGAGAACTTGCTCTGTACGTTTCGCAGAGTTCTGAAAAAATATGCATATAGCCTCAATGGTGATAGTTACTTTTTATGTTTTTTTTTTATATAGAATTTTTTTATTCACTTACAAGTATGAGGTTGCTTACGATTTTACTGATACTCGTAATTAGAGTGAATCCAGTACCGAATGTCGATGGGGGAACATCCAAGGACACTTTGTTCCTATCGAATTCTGGTATATCCTCCTCAGTTATCGTTGGTATCTGCGAAGTTCAATAATTCATGCAAATGCTTTCATTGAATATAATGATGTATTTGGAAAGTGAGATGAGTCAATTGAACTGAGGAAATTACAGGAATTTTTATGAGGACTTTTTTGCATAAAATATTTTTTTACATGAAAATTGATTTATCTCGTTTCACCACTTTGATTAAATGATTTAACTTAATAAATTTTTTAGATACGTGAATTCCTCCCCCTCGAATGAGCTTGATAGTTAATAAATATGAATATGTTATTTAAATGTGTTAAAATGTAAATGATTTTTTTTCAACAAAGTGGAGTGTGAAAAAAAATTAATTACAGAAAAATCGTTGACTTCAATTAAAATAATTATTATTAATTACACTATGTGCACAGATAATGAAAGACCTTGGAGGAGAAGGGAAAGAAAGGATTTCTGCATTTCTTTCAACATTAATTTAAAAAATTACGTAACAATTTTAGTTTATTTCTGACTCACCGGAGTCACCTAAAATTTATTTCCAACACTTTCTCAGAACATTTTTTAATTTTATTTGTATAAAAAAATATATACCACATTATCCATCATATAAAATCACAAACTTCATCTCTCGTTTTTTTTCTTCCATACAAAAACCTATTTACATAATTTACACAGTGGGATCGTGAGCCCAGAAGTACAGTGCAACAAAGCTTCATAAATACAAAAAAAAAAGAAAAGAAAAATATTTCACAGGTACAATTATAATTTCATGAGAATTATAAAATGATATTTAAGTAGCATCGTGGAGTGAATAAAGGCAGTGAAATTGTGCAAAATAATCATTTTAAATCAATTTTACGTTGCTCTCAGCGGCCAATTTGAGTTTTCACTAAAAAAAAAGAATAAGAGAGAGTAAATATAAATTGTGATGAATTCATCTCTGTTCTTCTTCTCTTCTGGAACTCGGCACTGAGCTCGAGGCATCTCCAAAGCTTGCGTTTCTATAAAACCGTTTCTGTTACTAAGCTTTTTCTCACGCTTACACGTTGGCGCAGGATTCTCGTTCTCCCACCGCTACTAAAAAATGCTATGGCGGCCTTAGACCATGAATATTTTTTTCAAACGTTAGGAACGCCTCGTGCGTTTGTGAATTGTTCATTGTTGTCAAAAAGCCATTTTCTTAGTTTGTCATTTAGTAGTCAAGTGGGAAAATCGAATAATTTTACTTTGATCAGGATCATTTTACAGGAAAATATCTCGAAATATAAGAGAAAGAAATTCTTTTATCTCTCTTAGATTTCAAAATATTCCAGATCAACTCTTCCATTGCACTACTGAATTCTAAAAAAATTTTACAGTGAAACAACAAAATAAATTGTCAATTGAAAAATTAATGAAACGAAATTTTCCATTCTCTCTCATTGACGAAAGATTTTATAAACATGAGAAAACTCGGCTCAAGTATTATTTTGTTATTCAACTTAAAAAATTAAAATTAAAAGGTAATAACTAGAGTTACAATCCTACTGGAATTACTACAGAACTATTAAGAATTGAGATTGTAAAAAAATAATTTTCTCTTTTCTATGTTAAAAAAAAAAGTGAAGCATCAAATTTTACTGAGGGGGAGGAGCTCACTAATCAACGATTCTTCCATTCTGCTGTTACATTCCTCTTTGTTTTCTCTTTTGCCTTCGATCATCCTACTCATTATGTACTCAATATCCTACCCCGCCACCGACATTGGCGAATGCCCCGAGATTAATTCCCGCGCCAGCACCAGCTGAACTACCCGAAGAGGAGGAGTGTCCATCATCACCATTTGCACTGTTTCCGCCATTACTGAGTCCTCCAGACAAACTTGTGATGATATTCAAAATACTCCCGGAATCTGAACCACCTGAACCACCGTCCGACGAGCCGCCTGATCCTGAAAAATCATTATCATTCAAAAATATTCGATTCAAGACTCATTATGAGTGATCATTATTTTGCAGATATCTTCGAACAGATAAGGATTACGTGAATTTATCGAGAGACTTTTCTTGTAGCTTACAAAATTCTCTAGAACAAAGTAATGGATGATTTCTCATAAATTAGCTTTGACATTATCTGGAAACTAATAAAAATCGAGAGCTTTTCTCCAGAAGTCTTCTGTGCCAACCCTAAGCCACGTTGTTTCGAAGATATTCACAAAATAGTTTACGGAATTTTCTGATTGAAAATAAATTATTGATTCCTTCAGGAAATTGTTGGTCTTCTATGACAAAAATACCTCCTGAAAGACTTCCAGCGATTGAACTAAGCGGAGCAACTTTCTGCGTGAATGCACCAACAAGTCCCTGTGCTGTGCTGGATACAAAGGTAGTTGCACTATTGATGAGTGGTCCGATACCAGCACTTGTTGCCTGAATTTTCTTTCCAATGATATCGCTGACGAAAGCACCTGTTGCTGACTGTGTATTATCGATGCCATAAATGGCATTCTTTGCTTTATTCGATTCATCTAGAACAGTGAGAGCCTTCGTCTTGGCATCTAGAAACGAATCGAGTTTCTGAAAATGAAAGAATCATAATTAGATTCGAATTAAAATTATTTAATAAAAAAGTAATTTCCATCAATTAAATAAAATTGTCTTTTGTCATTTGAAGTCAGTGAAAATTTTTGAAGAGGTTACGAAATATCAACTCCATTCAGAAACGTCTCTGGCAATACGATTGCTTAGAAAGTTCGAGGTGATCAAGTTAGGTTCCTAACTAGTTCCTTCAGTGTTTCAAGGAGGCATTCATATTCTCATGAACTTTGATTGTCTCATTAAAAAAAATCTAATCATATTGAGCGCATACATGAAAGGCAATGGGAAAAAATGAATACAGAATTATTTTTATGTTCCAATAAAAATGGAAAAAAATAATCATCCACTTACTCCAAAAACAAAGCTAAGAATTCCATTCGTAACACCTAATTTTATGACTCCAATTTTTCTCTTCTCTCTGTCTCCATGCTCATCATCTTCAACTGGAGCATCACCCTCTTGGAATACCAGAACCTGCGGAAAAGATTGTTGGAATAAAAATGAAGAACTGAAAGATTTTAGAGTTATTTACAAACAGACTTGAATCAGAAATTCAATAGTGGAGTGGTGAAACGAGATAATTGGATTTTTTATTTCATTGATGAGTTTATATCGTCGCCGTGACTCTCAAAAGGGCGTAAGTGCCATTTTTTCTTTCTAAATAATAAAAAGGCGTAAGTTAGTATTCTTATGAAAAAATCAGTGTAAATTCAATTTTCGTGCATTTTTAAAAAATTGCACTTACGCCCTTTTGACTCTAGGGCGACGATATGAATATCTATTTCCTACAAAAACTGATGACAAATTTCCATCGCTTATCTTGTTTCATCATTTCGCCACTGAATTTTAATTAATTCTTGTTTTTTTTGTTATTTGAATTGAAACATTGATGCGATTGCAATGGAGAATATGAATGACGTAAATGTAAACACGTACGAAATAATTCATGAGACCCCAATGGCACTCGTATTACGAGAATCACGTGAATAGCGAACCAATAACTTCAGTGAAATTTAGGGAAAATAAAATAAATAATTTACATTATACTCCTCTTTTTGTTCAAAATTTTGTACATCGATTCATAAAATACACATTGCCTTGACACCAAAACTAACCATTCACTACTTTATTTGCTTTTTTTCTCCTATAAGTCCTCTCTACTTTGTATGAATTATACCGCAATGTGGCCCGAAGGCGACGATGAAATAATTTTACGTAATTTCAAAACACCGGTACTTTTCTTTATGTCACACATGATTCAATGATTAAAAAATTGAAAATGTCGTAGTTCAAATTATGGAAATAAATTATGGAATTTATGTTCCATTTATTTCGTTAATTTCGAAAATAAATAAAACGAAATTTATAATCAATTTTTTCGTTGGAGATTCGAATGGAAAAGAGAAAAATAATCATTTTATTCCGTTAAAAAAATGTGATTTTTTAATTTATTTTCACTGTCGTGTTAAAGTGAACCACGTGGACATTTAAAACCCGGAGACGAGAAAACGCGTCCCGTAGAGTCTGAAAGGACTTGGGGCCCAGTCCAGCCTGGGTACTTTCACTCTCGACTCGATTTACACTCACGGGTTCTCTCAATAATCAAAGAAATTGATTAAAAAAATAATTTATACAATTTTTCTCAACTTCATCCAAGCTCCACAATTTTCCAATGAATCCCACAATAAAAAATTCGTGGTAATGTCAACTCACCTCATTTATTGGATTTAATTCATTTGTCTCCCTCTTAACAATCGGACTGGACCCAGCGACAGTCATGATCACCAGGAGTCCGCAAATTACCAGGAAAAACTTCATGTTTAATTTCTAAAATTTTATTCCTACTAATGAAAAAAAAGAAAATCACTGAAAAATTTTGATGATCAATTTCCGTGAAAAAAGAAATTTTGCTCCGTAAACTAGGATAATTGATTGAACATAAACACCTCTAAGTACTTTAGTGAAAAGATAATAAGAGCAATTGAGAGAAAATAAAAAAAATTAATGACAATAAATGAGCCAGAACAAAAACACTTACTCAATTCGATCGACAAGTGTCACTCTTCGAGGATATATAAATAGAAATACACACACAAAATAAGTGTAAAAGCGTGCTTTTATAGAGAGTTCGATGCTTGCCAGTTGAGGTGCGAGACTCGTTTGTGCCAGACTGTTGTAGAGACCCCAAAGGTATCTTGAAAGGCAGTGAGCGTGATTGGGGAAGGAGCCAGTCGTACACGCGCCTCAAACTGCTTCTCTGCAATGGCAATGTGATTTGAAGGCTTCTTACCTTTTTTCTTCCATCAAAAAAAAAGATAAAAAATAATACGAGGGCAGAAGCGTGCTCGTTCGTTTATTCTTCGTAATGACCCGTTAATGCAAACAGAATTACTTATTGACATTAGACAATTGCTCCGGGGATTTTTTGTCTTCTTTTCTATTAAATTCTCAAGGGTTAAATTCTTGAAATGCTTTTTCATTCAACAGTGAAGTGATGAAACGGTTTCATTTGATATTCGCTCATGATTCTCTTCCATTTTGAAATATTTCCTAAAAACTGACTTCAAGCTAAGCTTGACTTGAACCGTTTTACCACTTTACTAGTAAATGACTGTTCTCGTCAATTATACCTGAATGCGGTCTTGTCGGATCGATGTTACAGAGTTGAAGCAACTTGTAAGGCTACGTCTCGGGTTTTAAGAGGACTCTGATAGGCACTTGGTAGGGGAGGATTTGAGATAAAACGCCTGCGGCTCATTGATTTTATTCCCACACTTATCGTTGTCTTTTGGTATTCTTTCATCCTTCGACAAAAAGCGTTTCTTTAGTCAGTTTCATAATTTCCGGTGTCCTTTGGAAATTCTAGAAATTATGTCCAGTCCCACAAAGTGTCAAATCAAAACAATATTAAAATATGATAGTAATTATCTTCGTGGGCTGAAAAAACGCTGATACCGAACATTAACAATTATTGAGGCGATTAACGTGATAATGAAGACATTAAAATTCATTGTTTCTCGAAGAACTTGATAATTCGACAATTTATGCCTATCATTACTAAGGAGTTAATGAGTGAGAATTATTGCAAGGAAGTAATTAACAAGAATTGAATTATGACTTAAAATTTTTTTTTATTGGATTTCTGTATTGATTAAATAAAAAAATCCTTCAGGGTGAAAATAAATTCGGTGACTAATGCGACAATCATAAATAAACAATGACAATTTTTTTCAACATCTTTGAAATTACTGGACGAATTCAGAAAATTGACAGTTTATCAGTAATTTTTTCATGAATTCAGAAGAATTGAGAGGTTCAAATGGATATGATAGTAGGGAATACGTTATGTCCTCGATTGTCGTGCAATTCATACTAATGGATAATTACTTATGGGTAGAACTAGTTAGTAACAAATTGACCCTATTTTGTTATTATTTTATATTTCTTTCACAATGAATATTTCACATTAATGTAGACGTGATTTTCCAGTGATTTGAGTAATAGTTCTTTATTTGAGACAGTTTACGAATAAATTTGATAAATTTGTATTACATGAAAAAGAGTTGTGCAATGTGTTTTATATTTATGATATATCTATGTTTCAGATTATTCCATCACTGTGCACGTCCAACGCACATTCCGGTTATTCCTTTTATTCCTATCAAATTTTTTTCTGAAAAGGAATTTAATGCTACTCACGGATTAAAACGTCAGTAGAAAGGATCAAGGACTACCCTCGATCCATTCGAATTTTGATTCCGAATGTAATATATTACGTCACATCTCAAAGCAATGTGCATTATTACATCTCAAATATTTTTATTTTTTATTAAGAAAGCAAAAAAAAATTAATTTTTAGGATCATGAAGAATTTCAACTTTTTTATCATTAAGTTCATCAAGTTTCTCTTTGCTTGCAAGAATAATTAAATAGACTGAAATGCAAATAATGATTCAGTCGAGGATTGGGAATGATAAAATTATTCTTAACGACGGAAAATAAAGTGAAATTATTCAAATAAAATTAGAAATAATTGTATAAACGGAAACCACACTTGTCTGATCTGTGGTGCCACATCGCGTGGAAAATAGTAGACAGGTTATTTAGACAGTGGCACATATACTCGCCTGGTAACTTTCCAAGCCATTTGTAAAAAGAAGTAAGTAAAAAAAAGGACTTTAAAAGTGAAAGACCTGGGGAAGTGGGTGGGGGAGCGTAGAAAGAAAGAAAAAAAATGAGGGGGAAGACGGATCTTGCATTTTGTGCAACATCACTAGGGTTCAACGGCGAAAGCCAATGGCTTGACTTTCCAACTAAAGATCAGAAACAAATAACTGATATAAATGTCACCTACAGATGGTAGGAGTCGCCTTGGTTACTGTGTAGGCGGATATTTTTAATTATTTTTTTACAACTAGTCTTTGATTAGAAATGGAAAGGCACAATTGGTCAGTTAAATTCAAAGTCAATGCTCCATGTCTTACCGGTTCGGCGAAAGCTCATGAATTTGTCACAAATTTTATTATCACCAATGATTTAAATTTTTTAACAATAAAAAAATGAAAGAAATTGCAAACACTTTTTTTTGATCGCTAAATTTTTTCATACACAATTACTTAGTCACATAGTCGTTTCTTTGGACACATAAATGACGACTGAGCAAGTGAGTCCATGCACGAGTCATTGCGTTACAAAACACGAGAAGAAAGTTGTCACTGGGAATTCGATGGGCGCCGGATACGATAATTAACACTTCAATTTTTCCGATTACACAATAATAAATGTTTCGTGCTAATCAGTTGAGTAGGGTGAATTTTTATTCTTCATTTCGCATTATGCAACTCATGAACGTGTAAAGTTTTAATAAATTGATATAACGATCAATCATTGCAGCTGCATGTATTCTGTTTGTTCAGAAAAATTGCAAAAACACCGAGGGAAATTCAATAATTGAATAAGAGAATGAGATAAATTAATTCCATTTGAGATGGGTTGTTTTTTTTTGAATCGCGAATTTTGAGAAACATGGGAAAATTTTTTGGTATGAACTTTTTTGTAGCTCTAATATTTCTCAATTAAATAAATCAAAAAAATTCAATCCAAGTGAAATTTACTTATTTCTGTCTTTACACTTCATTCAGGATCTTTTTCGTTTTGAGGAGTTTATGAACTTCCAAATTTTATTAAAAAATTCAAAAAATTTCAGGCTGAAAATACTATAGCACCATCCTTCTTACTCAATTAATCTTTGAGAATAGTTCAGTTACTCTTATTTTTCGCATGATTGTAAACGATTTCCCTCGGCCTTTTTATCTCTCAGAATATAATATTATTCAATAGATACGTAATTCATTGTAATACGTTTTTTTATCGATAATCAATAGATCAAATCAGACTTTCACGTAACAAAACATGTAAATATTATTTTTTTCTCCGCTTTTCCAAAAATGTTAAAGACGTAAGAGATTCACAGGAGCTTATGTAATGTTAGAGACGTGCGGGTTCTGAATCTCATGGTTTAACCCAAATAAATCTTTCGACTTTCACCAAAGAAACATAATCCTTTTGGGATCAAAGCCTCTCATGTGACGGCAAAATTCATCTCCGGAATTCAAAACTTGCATTCTGCTTCTTTTCCTTTCTTCATCTGCAATATATCTGTTTCCCTCCTACAATGTCCAATCAATAAAATTTCTTTAACCTTTCTTCATTTTTGAATTCATTCGAGAGGTGATTAAAGGATAGTAGAAAGTCTTCAAGATGCTCATATACAAGTGATTATGCAATATGAATAGCTGATGAGGAAGATGCCGATGACTTAAAATGAATCAAGCAATGGGGAAGTATTGTCAGAGGAGGGGGAAGGAAACGATGAGAAAGGAAGCATTGGTGTTCGCCCAAGACCTTCGACCTTGCTGAACCTTCTACCAATGATTATGCGTACGTAATGGGATGTATTACGTTGATCAAAACCAGATCCTTTCTACCAAGCGTTTTTGCAAGCCTTTCACTCTCGATTTTTCAAAACGTGCGTCATCATGCTCATTAACAGCTGAAATTTTTTTTTCTGCAAATGTAAAAATTTTGATTGGATTCGAAAGTTTTTTTCGATATCTTCATAATTTTTGAAAATATATTTTTCATTAGCATTATCGCACGAAACTAAATAATTCGTAAGAGCAAATTATGTAAAGTGAAAACGAAAGTTGAGATCATCCACCGATGGATTTTTTTTATCAGATGTGATGTTAGGAAAATTGGGGCAAAGTGGAGCATTTTGCAAATTGCAATTTTTTTTTGTTAGCAAAAATCTATGTATTTCAAAAATAATCAATTTTATTC
The DNA here is from genome assembly GCA_018902275.1 of Aleiodes sp. PSUC_FEM 10030003. Classification (NCBI taxonomy): domain Eukaryota; kingdom Metazoa; phylum Arthropoda; class Insecta; order Hymenoptera; family Braconidae; genus Aleiodes; species Aleiodes sp. PSUC_FEM 10030003. Next base: position 23,075 of record JABSMS010069615.1, read on the forward strand.
AAGAATACTTGTTCATCTCTTTATTTTTTGCTCTTCGTTCAGATGGTGAATTTCGAAAGTTATAATCAGAGATCAAAAAGAGAAGTGCAGGAATCATTTGATTATTGACATAATTCTTAATGTAAGGTAAAACCGTCTATCTTTCGGTCGTCTCTGGTATTTCGGTGAATTTCCGAGACACTTCTCGAAAATAATTTGCAAAAACATTGAATCATAAGTTTCACTTCACCAGCGTCAATGAATCATGTCAATGATTTTAATTATGTGCCATTTTATTGAACACTGAGAAAAACATTTTATTACATTTTTAACGCACTTTATCCATATAAATGGTTTGATCTCCTTCTTTTATATTTTTTGTGGGAGTATAAATGTGATTAAATGAAGTTTAATCTTTTCATTCCTGTGGATAAAAGTGAATGCGAAGTATAATTATTGGGTTCGAGATAAAAAACTATAAGTCATATTGAAGACCAACTATTCTAAAGAATTTCGAAATACCCAAGTTATTTAGACGATGAGACATTCATTCAGGATCAAAGGTCTGAATCATCATTATTATCCTCATTTTGTCCCATAAATAGATTAATTAAAAACAATAAAAAACGCGGTATAATTTATTACATTGAAAGTTGCATCAACTCATCGATGCTGAGGAGCTTCCGAGGGAACAAAAAATTTCTATAATACTTGAAGGTGTCCCATATTGCTCACTGTTATAGTTATTACGAGGCACAATCTCGCAATCGACGAGGCACTTGAGAGTACGAGCATACAACACGTAAGTTCGAGAGGAAAAAAAGTTCTGCAATTATAATCGACGGTTGTGTCGATGACCTCAAGAGATCCGTGAACATATTGCCACAGAATTTACTTGGGGGAAAGGAAACACAAAGCTTGAAATATTTTGCGACCGAATTCTTCAGAGTCTCGAGATAATTATGAACAAAAAGGAATGTTTTAACCATGCCACACTAATATTTCAAATTAATGATTAATGATTTGACAAAAGGGCGTAAGTGCCATTTTTCAAAAATCTACAAAAATTGAATCTAGATTCACTATTTCATAGGAATACTAACTTACGCCCTTTTCATTTTAGGCCGACGATATAATCATGCAGACCGTTTATAATAGTTGGAAAATTATTATTCCCTGAAGTTGACTATTCAGGAAGCACGATTGCGCATAATAAATTTTTTATTTGACTTCCGTTATGTGCATACAGTTCAAACAAGATTCGTTTGTCACCGTTGATGCACGTCTTTGAGACTAATCAAATGCCAAATAAAAAAGAAAGAGACACAATTACTAGGAAATTAACGAGACAGAGAAATAAGAATCACAAAAACTTATGAAAAATAAAGACAAATTGCTGAATCAGAATTTATAATTGAAGGAACATTTTATGTGATATGATATTTTTTATAAATAGAGAATGAAATGTACAATGTAATACTTATATGCATGTATGTAATGGGCGTTGTTTAATAGTTATTTTCCATGAATCTGAGTGCATTATGAATTTTTATTCCAAAGCAGAGATAAGGAGTTGAATTCAAATGACCCGGAACAAAATAATGTAACAGATATATCAGATTTTTTACACTCGAACGATCATATGAGTGAAATTCATCTGGAAACTGTCGTTATGAATTCAACGTGTTACTACTGTCTCGTAATAAGATGCATAAGTGATCTAACGAAATGAAAGTGTGTGTACCAATCACTCTTAGATGTATAATATTCTTTTTGCAACAGTTTCTCTTATGTTTTACTTGCGCAATAATATGATTGTTGAGACGACAATTTTCTCTTGATAATTGTTCATTATCTTTAATTTATCCCGATGCTTGACCGTAAGGACCCGGAGCACCATAACTGGGTGTTGGTTCATCCGACGCGGATGATCCTCCTATGATTCCAAAGACAACATTTATTAATGATGATACGACCTGAATCCCAGCACCCAAAATGTCTTGCACCGTTGTTCCTATTAACTGAAGGGGATTGACGGAAGCTGCAGGGACGGCCTACAAAAAAAATCACAAAAATAGTCGAAGGAAAACAGTCGAGAAAATTTCCTTCACGATAATAATGATTATGAGTTTTCAGTTTTGTGAAACATCGGAAAATTTCCGTTGTAAAATATTATAATACAATGCACTTCAGCTTCACAGCTTTCATATTATTGGAAATGATCAAATTCACGAATTGAATGGTTTCTGAAATATCTTCGAATCCATTGAACTAAATTTAGTAATATTAAATTTTAGTAAATTTGGAAAAATTTATGGATTCCATTATTACGCAAATGAATAATTTTCTTGGTAAAACTATTATATCGAATCATGCGGGAGAGAGGACAATATGTTATTTTCCATCACACTCCCTGAATTTTCTCCCACCCAGTAAAAGAGAAAGAAACAGTATTTTTGCGAAAGTGAATCGATAAAAGGAGATAGTAATTATAAAGTGTCTGAAAAGTTTTCGTAATAATCTTTTTTCTTCCGGAAAATCATTGCTTCCAAAACAATTATTACAGAAATGACTCCAATTCCCATAGTACTAAAATGTTTCATGTAATCTAACAAAATGAAATTGACTCATCTCTTTTTTTGAATTCGTTCTTGAATAATATCTTTCTTCCGAATAAACTTTTGCATATCATTGGTGGAATATGAAAATCTTGAACTCTTCGTCATGCTGAATTTGCATCTAAATCGCGACAGTTATGCTTGTGCTTTCAACAAATACAATTCATTCCATTAGATAAGAAACGATAAATCATGCTGTTTATGTAATATTCACTTACACTTCCTGTTGGAAGATAACTAGATCCGCCATTACCACCAGTAGTAGCAGCTGAAACTGGTCCCTATTCACATGCAGAACAATAAAATTCATGAGAAATCAAATATTATTTGCTCAATAAATTTATTTAAATAAACTTACAGAATGATGATAGACTTGCGGATGTGGTGATGGTAATCTTTGTGGGGCTTGTACAGTTACCTGATGTTGTGAATAACTTGGCCGCGTAGATGAATAAGGTGGCCGTGCAGTTGAACCAATATTCACAGTTGCAACGTGAGTAGGATGATTCTAATTTAAGTTATAATGCATATATCCTTTCAGTTTCATAATCATTCAAAAGAAAAAAAGTAGTGATGTATCATTATAGCCTTTTTAGCTACTGTTGTAAGTACAAGTGAAAGTACTCACGATGAAAGGACTGTTGATTGGTGGACCAGGTGATGGCCTACCAGTGAAACCTACATTGAATGTTGATGAAGACACTGGCGCCTGAATTTCATATAATTATCTGTTATTAATGACAATTTAATGGGAATTACGTGTTGAATCGAAAAGTTTTGATCTTACAGCAGCACCGTAAGGGGCTGGACCTGCATTTGGATTGCCACTTAATCCACCTAGGCCCCCAGTTGCGCTACCACTTAAACCAGCACTTGTACCTGCCAAAACACCAGATAAAATTGAGCCAACTAGCGCACCAATATCGGATCCTCCGGGTGCTCCTGGTCTCAACTCCTGAATAAATTAAGTGATTAAAAGCGTGAAAATTGTTTTATTCGAAATTTTGTTTAAAATGATTTTCGAATTTGTTTTTGTAGCTATTGCACTATGTGATTCCATTGTTTACAACATCTACTCAAATTTTCTCATAATTTTCATACTACAAACATACTTTTAGAAGTGCTGCCGCTGCTCCTGCAATTACAATCGACAGTGGAGACATCCCGCTGGGTTCTTGAGGCTAGAAAATAAATGTGCAGGAGATTTTTTTTTTGTAAATTTAAATATAAAATCCATTCCATTTAGAAGAACATATTCGCATGTCTACTTTCACTGTGCATATCTCAGTGGACGTAATAAAATTTTGAAAGAGTTTATTGTTGATGCAATTCCTTGTGTTGTAAAAGTTTATGAATAATCAAATACAAAAAAAATTACAGATTAAATAATTGGAAGAAGAGAAAAAAAATATATGATTAATTACCGTGCTAAGAGGTCCAGCTATTGCGCTGAGTAATGCAGCAAGAGACGATCCCTCAGTCGGAGGCTGTAATACGCAATGTAGTTAAAACCAAAAAAAAATATTGATGCTGAACTACTTATTTTTTCTGAAGAGAGGAATTCACGAAGCAAAATTAGAGAAAGAATGCTTCCTGATTTTTTAATAGGAGACGTAATTATTGTTCTTCGTAAAGATCAATGCATTTAGGACCTCCATGAGACTTTACGAAAAAGATTCTAATTTTTAATGATTTTTCTAAGATCAAAATTGGGAATAAAATGCTAAACAGTATTGCAAAAAATATACTTACGTTACTAATTGTACGAATTAAGGGACCAATTAAAGGCGCCAGGACGGGTCCAATGAATGGTGCAAGAAGTCCAAATATTGGGCCAACCAAAGCTCCTAGATCAATACCTTGACCTTCTCTTCCCTACAACGTTTATCCAAACAATAATTATGGAAGAAATGAGGTTTTTCAACTAATCTATCTACAATCTTCTTACATTGATGATTCTTATCACTGCGGGTAATATCATTTCAATGAGATCATTGATATTAAGACCCCCATCATCATCCTCATCAACCTGTAATTGTAATGTTCTCTCATGAAAAAATGTAATTCACTAACAAAAGTGTAACAAGAAGTTTACCTCAGAGAGACCCTGAATAATTGGTATAGCTGATTGAATAACTTCGATCAAATCCGCTTCGGATTCAGGCTGAAATAAATGGAGTTTTTTATTATTTTTCATTGATGAATATTATACTTGAAAATACTTACGTTACTCAAATCTTCGAGAATTGGGAGAGCCAATGGTAAGAGATCAGCTACAGAGCCAAGTGATCCACCCTGATGAATTCAGAAACGAAAAGTTATCTAATCACGAAAAGACGAAATGAGATACGTCGATTATCACAGAATATCTTGAGAATTATGAGAGGTCATGACTAAAATTCCTCTCCCTTACTTAGTCTCGAGGATATTCCATAAAAATCGATCTAACAGTCAAGTCAATTTATCTCACGTATTCATTTTGCTAATTATCATAAATGCAGATGATATTTCATTCCGATTGAAATAAATGATTATGCAATACTTACTTGTTCATCATCATCATCATCATCATCATCATCATCATCATAATAATCGAATTCTTGTCTTTGAGACGTTTGATTTTTACTAGGTCGTCGTGGTGATTCCTTCCAACAAAAAATAAACTATAATTATCGTATCACATAAACTTAGAGTAAACCGAAGCAATTATTCATTATTAATTCAAGACGATCAATGAAATGATCAAAAAAAATTGATAGTCCCTTATGACTATAATTTTATTGCGTATGCTTGAAGCATCGGGATATCTGACACATTGCGTAAACAAGTTTTACATCTATCCTCTGAAATGTCCCTGTAAGAGCTTTCTCGCATGATCCTGCTTGGGTAAGAGATCAATGACGCACGCTGTAGCGAATACAAAGAAATGGAAAAAAATATACTAACCCAGCTTGTAACAAAGTACACATATTACATATAATTTTACTACCTTGGATGATAGTTTAAACATGTTACGATAATAATTTCACAATTTATTATTCATGAATATCAAAAAATTTAATGCCCAGAATATAAATATTTTGTAACTCACATCTCCAAATTCAAAAGAAGGCCGCCTGCTAGTATTGCCACGTGGTCTGGGCGTTGTTCTAGTAGTTGCTGATGAGGTCGTCGCAGCTTCTTGAACCTTGGGAGGTTTCGGATTCTTTCTAATAACTCCAAGTGTCTCTAACAAACTCCCTAAAGCAGCAATCTGACGTTTTCGCGCAGACTCTTTTTTCTTATTACGTTTGGGAGTTTCAAATTTTTCACCTTTCCCTGAACTATTAACTTTTCTTCTCTCATCAACATATGGTATGTAATCCTCATCATCTGATTTGTAAGGATTCTTTTCGTTCTTTTGTTTGTAATTATCATAATTACTCGGAATATTCGGATTATATTGATTTCGTTCGAAAAACGGCTTCGAATGGTTGCATATTGGAACGGTTTGAATTGGCATTTCAGTTGTTGTTGTTGATGTTTTCGATTGTGAATTACTTGTTGTTATGTTCACTTTTGTTTGTCCAGGAGATTCTGAATCGTACGAAGGTTCACGAGTTATTGTGATAAATGCCTCGAAGGGAATAGCAAACGGAATCGGAGTTGGTCCAAATGCGCCACCAGTTCCATTCAGCGTTTTTTGTTCCGGATGATTTTCAGTGGAGGATTCAAAAGGATCCGAATTACTTTGCTTAGCTCCGTTCATTGAAGAAATTACTTCACGGGTATCAGCAAACGTTTTCTTCTCAGAGCTTTCAGAAGCTTGTTTATCCGTGTTATAAGCGTATTTTGAGTAATCATTACGCAATTTATCTGGATATATATCACGAGAAAAATATGGTAGGAATGATTCAACATTCAAGAGTGGTGCATATATCTCGTTTCCATTCTTCGACCAAGGATCCAGTGGCTCTCGACCATATTCGACAAAAGTGTTACGTGGTGTTGCTGTCTTTCCTTTAGATTCACCTTCAATTGATTTAATCATGTTTTTATCAATTTTTCTAACACTTACTTTATCATTCTTAAATTCAGTATCATTCCCACCAAGCTTAACATCTATCTTTGATGCCATATTTTGCATTGCATTTTTCACCCATGAAAATAAATCATCCACTGATGTAATTTTACCTGGCAACTTAATCTCAACAAACTTTGATTGTGATCCACCTTGTTTGAATTGTTGATTCACTTGATTATTCAATTGTGGGGCTGGAATTGCTGCAATCGAATTCACCAATAAGAAAATAAAAAGTAGGATAATGCTATTGTACTTTAACATTTTAATGAATTTTTCCAAACGAAGCTTTAATATAAAAGATTTTTTTTTTTTGAACGAATAAAACTACGAATGTTTCCTTCAACGTCAACAACACCGTCTGCAAAGCGATCAGGAAGCCGTTGAACTTTATATATGGAAATGAATGAGGATAATGAGAATCCTTCGGGCTCTTCCTATCAATCAATATTACGCATGAACGCATCCAGGCTTTGTAATCGTATGTGCTCACTATTTTTCTGTGAAACGTACGAAAGTTATTTCCGTCATTTCGTACTGATTTTCTGTTCACTTTCGTTAAATTATTTTCTACAATAACAATTCTCAAAAATTAATTATAATATTATTGTTTATCATTACGAAATTCATTGTTTCCGTCGTTACGTATTAAAGTAGATTGTATTTTTCAATTGGAATAATTTTTTCTTTCCCCTTATTCAATTAGTCTGTCAAGATATCATTTGTTATGTTTATTTAATTTTTCAATAATTGCACACGCATCTCTTGAGTAATTCTATTAAAGTATAATTTTCTTTTCTTTGTTGATAGTTAATGTAGTTATTAAATAGAATCGTGGGATCTTGGCCTCCAACTCATCGTGTTTCTTGTTTTTTCTTTAATAAGAGAATACAGAAAACGCAAGGACACTTTTCATAATGAAAAAAAGAAGTTTATTGTTTGGTTCAAGAGGTTAAGCTTTCATAGTATTTCCTGGATCTATATAATAACAAGTTGCTACAATTATCCGATGCTGATTGATTCACACGCAACTTCCCGATTCTTCGTAGTGACTTGAAAAATGTCATCATAATAAAATTCAATCCAGATAATTTCCTGGTTTAACTATCGCAAATATCAATTATGTAATTGTTCCGAGAAAAACAAATGAAAAAAGTCTACTAATGCAACTCGATCTCTCCTGATTGCATTATACATGAATCATGAGAATATCATTGGCCTCTTGGCATTTTTTATTTATTAATTTTCTCTCGAAGAATTCAGCAGTAAAGTAGTAGAATGAAGGCGCTCAAATTAATTTCACTCTCAGTTTTCTGGAACTATTTTGAAATCGAGGAAGACGTAAGAATTTTTATGGAAATCTCTTGTCGGAGAGGAAAATTAAACGGAATATTAGACAAACCCAACGCTGCACCAATAGTTAGGGATAAGTTGGGTGAAACAGACTGTATTGTATTATGGATGTCTCGGAAAATGATGAGGTAAACGAAGAAAACTCGCTGGCATTTTCGAGCTCGAAAGATCAGGGACTTTATTCTCGAATATTGACGAATTGTTTTCGTGCACGAAATTGAATCCGTCAAATTTTTCTGTCCAGACAAAGAAACAAATTTTTTTTACGAGATCTGGAATAGTGGACTTTGTGGATGCGGACTGTGCGAGCAAACCCACTAAAAATTGATTCTAGTTTTTCTTCTTCTCCTTTTTCCTCTTCTTACTTATTTGTGGGTATTCCAAAATTCAGCGGGGGTAAAAAAAATTCTGAATTTTTTTTAGAAAGAAACTGAATTCCAAAAATGCACCTATGAAAATTTCTGAATTTTTTCGAGTCATTTCTTTTTGGCCTTCATTATTATTTTTTATTCATTTAAATTCAGTTATTTTGTGTTTGAACGTAAATTTCGAGAGGAATTGTTGGTAATGGTTCAGACTCACCGGAGCTCAGTGTCTCCGTCTGGTGAATAGTTTAGAAAGTAACACTACATTATGAGAAATTGTCGAGGTTGTCGGTAATATCGTTCAAATTTTTTTGAATATCAATTTATATTTTTTTTGGACATTTGAAATGAAAATATGATCTAAATACGTCAGTTTCAATGAAAATAATTATCAATTTTATTGCGTGATTGAAGTGATCTATGGCTACAATTTTTTCGATTAATATTTATGTGAATTTTTTTTCTTGAAAAAATCAACCAATACAAACTGCTTATTAATACTGAATTATCTATGAGAGAGGGAATTCTATGACAAGGTCAACATCGCAGGAATATTGGCAAAAACCTGAATCTGACATTCTCAAAAATATGTTCAAAGTAAATTGTTGAAGTTCAGAAAATATCTTAAAACATCAAATCAACGAGGATTTTTTTATTCAAATCATTTTTTATATTTCAGGTGCGTAACTTTCCATATTCTTCTTCATCTCCGAGGATGGAGCAATAGAATGGAATCTTCAAATTGAATTTATTTAAACGAAAATAGTAGAAAAATCACTGAATCGATTTAGAGAAAATTAATGTCAAAGAAAAATTGAAATCAAATTATTTGAATTAAATTTGGCACTAGTTCAAAAATAAAATCCGATTTAACTAGAAAACTTTCTCACTCATTAGGAAACACAACAAAGTTTGCCTACGTGATTTCCAGGAGATCATAGAATCCCTTCTCTACTCAGAAATTTAAATGAAGAAAGTAAAGATTATTTCCCCCTCGAAAAACTACAGTAAAGAAATTTTGAAGTTAACCATTACCCCAATTGTGCCTTTTTAACAGTTGCTCGCAACGATTTCAGGAAATATTTAAACACCAGTATAATATTCATTTCAATATATTCGGTTTTTTTTTCTTTTTTTTAATAGAAAACAGATGGGAAAAAAGCTGAAGGAAAAAAGTTTGTGTGATCATGAGCCATTAGAATTTTAATTATCTGTTGTCGTATGGAAGACGACGACCTTCGCATATTGTGAAACTGATTCTCATTTTTGCATCCAATGTGGCTGAAGGACTGAGGTCATTACCAGTCTTCTCCATATTTCTAATTCGATAAATGTGTTTTTTTTCCGAGGCAAGATTTCATCGATTTCCAAAATTACTTCACAAAAACAAACAAAAATTAATTGATATGTTGTATATGGAATTAAAGATTATGAGGAAACGAGTAGAAAACAATATTTAAATCTGAATTAAAGAATTATATTAGAATCACGAATTTATTCCTTCAATGTATCAGATGACTGATTAAACGTCACGGTTTTAAAATCAATTGTTTGTTTAGCAAGAGTTTTCGATTTTTCGAGATATATTTCATTCTAGTTGGCTAATTTTATTGCAATATAAGATATTGCAATAGTTTCGCTATCACATGATATCTAGAATGAACGAAGAAATCAACGATTTAACTGATTAAAATCATTGTTGCTTCAGAAAGTTTGAAACAATAGATCTGGAGATCATTAATCAATAATGAATTATTATCGATTAACAAAGATCGCATTCAGATATTTTTAATTGTCGAGATCCTCGGGGGCAGAATAACAGTCCTAGTTGTCTCAATTTACTCTTCCTCTTTTTTTCTTTCATCCCCCCTCCCCTCAGTTTTATCTACCTGGTATGTCTCTCTGAACGTAAAACCAAGTGTAGCGTGGTGGTGGCTGGGCATCTGGTAAGTCCCTCCTGCTAATAAAAGCCGCTCACAATACCACCGCCACACACAGACAGTCACAATAATCGAGAGAGAGCAGGAGCCCCGTGAGCTCCATTATTTTAACGAGTCCGAGTTTAAGTTTATCAGTTACGGATTTACGTGTGTGGTGAGTTTCATCGTCTCAAACAAAAAAAATCCCTTAAATGATGAAAATATAAATTTCTAAGCTTCATTTTTCCTGTCAAAAATTTCGAGTGAAACTGTGGAGTGAAAAAAGGCGCCAAGTTTCAAAAATTTTGTGAAATTTTTTGATTCTTTGAATTTTTGTGAAATTAATCAGTGATTATTTTCATTCTGATAATTCAGTGATTTTTTTTCTCCATCTTCCGTTCATTTTAAAGATAATTATTTAATGAAGTGATTTTTTTAAAATTAAAATCTTCCCTAATTTAATTCATTGGCCTTTGGAATGGTCAAAGTGATTGGAGTTGGCCGCCAAGTTGAGGCGCGTGAGCGCATGTGTCCTCGGTAGTTTCTGCGGGCCACCTTCGTGCTCATTACACATTATTCTTCCCCACCCCCACCCTCCCTTCTCTACCCTTTTTGTTTTACTCAACGATTAGTATCACGATCCACAAATAAAAATCCATGACACGACTACTCGCCAAAATCGTAAATATTACCCTGATATCCTAAGCATAGAAAATATTAGTTATTTTATGATGGAAAAAAATAACATCAATCGAAATTCAACTTTCGTTATTACCCAATGTGTGTAAAGTCGCTGGATGCAAATTCATAAAATCTAGAATAAACTTCAATCTTATATATTTATGAATTTGCAATATTCTTTATGATACCACACAAATCCACAATAAACAACTTATGCTCCACAACTTTCGATTCTTCTTGAACGAAAGTGAGTCTTGGGGATATTCGTGCTCGAGAAAGGTGAACACCTTTTTCTTTCACGCTGTCCAATCTTCCGAGGTTTTAGTCCTTTCAAATTGCTTCCGGAGCCCCTCACTTTTGCAACCCAATGTGTCAACAAAAAAAATTTTAAGAGAAAGAAATTCAATCAATAAATGAGAAAAAACCATCACGATAATTATCTTCTAATTTTTTCCATTTTCTTACATTTTACAGAATAATCTCAGTCTCAAATGCAAGACATGATGAGATTCACGACAGTCCTGATGGCCGCGTGCCTGATAGCTCTAGTCAGCTCCCTTCCACTTCCCAAGAACGAGGGACTTCAATCCCAGGTCAGTTTTATTTCTGTCTTTTTCTATTGTAATCAAATGCGGGTCCTTATCACAAATGCATTGGGGAAAAAAATGCTAACCTTGTCTTTTTCAATAATAGAAAAAACATTTCCAGTAATTGATGAGCCTTGATCTCAATGCAACAAGATAGCGAAATTGTCTTGTATGATAAACACTTCAGACTAATTATTTTAACGTTTGAGAAAATTATACTAAACAGTACATTATATCCTCACTGATAAAAAAAAGGATCGATAATTAATTCATTAAAAAAATTGTCAACATTTTTTCTCAATTAGGATTGCTCAGGAAAAATGTGCGAGATCATCCCGAATAGAGATACTTAGTTCAAATATCTTGACGATGAATGAATTTTATTCAAATGTATAGAGATATGAAGATGTGAATCCTCAAGTGTAAGACAGGGCATTCCACTCTCGCGTGGAAAGTAAATGCACTATCTGACCAAGAGTTAGCTTTTCATGTTTTCGCTGGTGAGCGGGGATTATCTTCTCGTCTCTACCTACCATGATTTTCTTTTCCTGCGGCAAGTCTTAGCACCTTTTTTTTCTTTCTCGAGAAATTATGTTCTTTTTCTTAAACGTATATCTGTCATTAGAGTAATTGGGGCAAAAAGATCGTTTGAATGAGGAAAAAAAGATAGTATTGACAATTTTTTTCTGTTTCATGAAAAGAGAAATTGAAGTTGCATTGTGTGACAAGTAATAAATGTATATTTTGAAAGATTAAAAACGAGGCAAACTCTGAAAATCTGTGCATTAATCGTGACTACCATTTAATGACAAAAATGAATCGACATATGAATAATTTCCAATTATACAAAAATTCCATTACTTTGAGTTATTGTAGAATTCCAAAAATTTATTCGATAATATAAAATAATTAATATTTATTCAAGAAATTTTAGGAGAGGCTGTTATCGCATGGTAAACTCATATATGTTTATAGTGGTACACGTGGTTATTCTCTTTTGTATACTTTCACTTACCTCTGAGACTGTCTGACTTGCTATGCCAACTGGACACTTTCTTCGCTCGATCGATGCTCGCTGGAAAGTGGCTCCTTTTTTTTCATATTAAGAATAGGAATTTATTGGAGAAAAAAAGAGAAGAAAGATTTTTTATTTTGAGACTGAAAAAACACATCTTTTTTTTCCATGTTATTTGAATAAATTTTCCCTGAATATCATGAAGTTTTAGTATTTCATGTAGGAGACTTCACGGTTCAATTTTTCATTTGCATAGAAAAAAAAATTATTTGTCAATTTGAATTTCTCGGTCCAGAGAATTCAATCTTTTTCATTCCAATTTTATACATAAACGAAGGATAACAATATGTCGTCATCCACGGTCATTCGGCCGGATAGAATGCGGTGTCTTTTGTGGGGAAAGTGGACCGTTAAACTCGAGCTTACGTATTGAGCAAGAGTTTACAACTCCTCTCGCTCAATTCACTCTTGATATACGAATAATATAATTTTCCGTTTCATTTCTATCATCAAACCCTACAATTTTCGTTTATTCACAGTTGTAAATTTTTTTAAATATTCATTTACAACATCGAACTATGAAAAATTTATTTTATGATTATTTAATTTTGAATAATGTATGTTATTATACAATATCCGTTAAGAAATTTTATTTCCCAAAAATCGTAGAAAAGACATAATTTCATTTATTTTGGAAAAAGTTTAGATTTCTGGTAGTTGTGAAATTTTTGTCGTCATTCGATTCATTAGTTTAACGTAGAACGTGAAAGTTCATGTCAAGGTTCCTGAAAATTAAAAGACATCAAACTCACAACAAAATATGTTATACAATTCTGATCTTCTTTGAGATTATAATTTTTCTCATCCACAAAACATAATGAAATGTGGATAAACGTCTAATAAAATTTCAGGCACTGGACCAGTTAGTCATGGTCGAAGGCGACAACGACGCTGCCCAGAGAAGTAAAAGAACGATCGGCATACTTCGTCAGTTATTTCCTGGCATCTCCCAGGTTAGAAATATTCCAAAGAATTTATTCAACTGCACGAAACGATTTTTAAGAAAACAAAATAATTGATAGAATTCTTTTGCGCTAATAGAATAGAATGGAATAAATTTTATTCGAGACATGCGTGAACTCTCACGTGGCCGGCATTCTCAGCGTGAAAGTAAAGTCATTCATGGTGAATCGGCCAAGATACTGGCGACATTTATTTTTCCTTCTTCTTGCGATTGGTGAAGAAAATTCAGGTCTTGAATAATGAGTCGCTAAATTTTTTCCATATATTTATTTTCTCCTCCTCGCTAATTTTATTATGATTTTCCTTGATTTATTTTCTGAACTTGTTCGTTTGCATCGAAATTACCAGAATATTCAGTAGACTGTTTTCACAGTGATCACGCGAATGCTTACCTCATTCGTATAAAACACGCTTGGAAAACGGAAGGGTGAAATAATTTATTTCCGGAGTGTTGATTTCTTCTTCGCAGAAGAATTAAAAAAGCGGAACAATAGGAATAATTATTTTTCTGATTAACACCGAATTGTATTCAATCATATTGAAAGAATCTCTCTATGAAGATTATTTGTAACGTATGACTTCGTTTCCTCTTCGAAGAATGAATTTTTTATTTGTTTTTCGTCGAAATCTGTTTTTATGATTTCAATAATAATGATTTGTGTTATTATCAGACGATCGTCACGGGAGTGCTGTTGTTCGCAGCAGTGTAATTATCGTTAGTAATTGAATTTATGATGCGGAACCCAGAGTTTTCCATATTGATTTTGTTTTTCGTTTCAAGAAATTCCGTGTCCCTAATTTGATGTTTTCGGTAACGAAACTGAAATGGTCAGCACATGCTAAGTTCAGTTTTTTAAGAATTGACTGAATGAATAATATAATTATTCGCAGAATAAACAATTATGTTTTCAATCGAAAAGTAATGGGAAATTCTTTCAAAAAATTATAGAAATATGTTTCACCATTTCCTTAATTAATCGACAACATCTTGAAAAAGTAAGAGTTTTCATTTTTTTATTCAGCGAAAGAAAAATCAATAATTATGATAATTGAAAGAAGTAGACAATTTTCATTATTCAAAAAAAATTAATAAACGAATCTCTCCTCCGTTTATCTTGTTTCAGTAGGTGAAAAAATTGATCTAAATAATAATACATGATTGTTGATCGAATATACCTGTTAGTGAAATCGATTTGCAATTCAAAATAGATAATGATTCAACGACCAGTAATCTAATGAATCGTACATATTACAGTGTATGTGTGCATATCTTTTTGTATTCTTCTGTACCTTAAAATTGTCGCTGCATTTATTAATTTTTCTTTTAATTTTACTGGAATTGTTTCCGAAACATCTTAAAAAGGCGTTGAGTAAAAATCGTTACTTCTTACCGAAAATTCTTCGTAATTCCCAGTAAAGTTAATACAATTTTAGACATCGATCAATTCTGTTGAATCAATAAAAGCGCACGAAAAAACTTCAGCGAATGAATGAAGAAGATAATAAAAAAACGATCGGCAAATAAAAAACACAATATTATGAGCAAGAGGAAGAAAAACAGGCCGTAAAAGAAGCGTGAGACCATTGAGAAAAGAATCGATCATTCATGAATTAAAAAAAAAAAAATTTATAGATGATTGAAAACAAAGTCAACATGATTGTTGGTGAGGTGATCAAAGCATTGGGTCCTACAATACTGCGGAGTGTACTCGGTGGAGGTCGTCAAAACAATGGTGGTGGAGGAGGTGGCGAAAGCGGCGGTAGAACTAACGAGGCTGGATCAACAGTAACTGTTGAAATTCCATTCGACGATGAGGATGAAGATGAAGATGAAAATATTAATAAAAATGTAACGGATACAAAGATAACAAGCGATGGTAGTAATTTTGCGTCGGAGAGTAAGAGTGGTGCTATGGTATCAATACCATTGCCAACTTATCCGGCAGATGAGGATGAGGATACGATAGCAGTCGCATCTCCAACAACAACAACAGAGGAGCGAAAAGGTCTTGAAAGTTTTATGAAAAAAAATTGAAATAAAAATTTTTAAAAAAATCGGGCACAACGCTTACAAGACTGGTGATGTGTGCCGTACCGCCATTCGTCATCTCCTCTACTTCGATTTCTGTTCACTCGACTCTACGTTTTTTCTTCTTCATTCATCCCGATTTTCTTGATCATTCATTTTTTTGGCTCCATGGAATCTTGAATTGAAGAAAAAACACAAATGTTAGAAACGTCGGTCAAAGATCCGAGTTACGGTCTCACGACGTTTACTGTTTTAGTTCTTCGAAATCGTGGGGAACAAAATTATTGTTCACAAATAACCATCGACTGTTATCAATTGCAATGATAAGATCAATTGATTCTGGTACGAAGTCAATTGATTCGAGTTCGAATCATTTCTCATGAAATACCTAGAAATCCAAGAGAGATAGAGGAATGTTTTTAGGAATCTTCTTCCTTGGGAAAGCTGGTGCTTTAAAGGTTATCGGAAAATTTTACCAGTTTGAAATTTTTTTATTTTCAACTCTTCTCGAAATAGGTTGAAATTTCTCTATCTCCGATAGATTTCGAAGCATTTCATAAAAACTTGTCTTAATCCGGATTCGATTGATCTCGTTTAACAACTTCATCACTCAACTAATTATCGCACTAGTCACGTAAGGCTAGAACAGCTAAAATTATTGAACTAAAAGTTCTCATTGAACGGTAATTGCCTTTGTCTTAACCTCATTTTCCATACAAAGCACAGTGAATTTTATTTAATTAAATGATATTTTTTTTGGGAAAAACATTTCATTCCATTCAATTATAAATAAATAATTCATCATCAAATGTGGCTAATTCCTCTACTCAAATATTATTCACAAAGGCGCACCTTACTGTTTCACCGAAACGAACAATTTCTTGTTTGATAGAAAACATAATTGATTAGAATTTTTATAATTTTTTTTCTCGTTTCGAATAAAATTATTTCCAGGACGTAAATCCAGAAGCGGAGAATCAAGTAACACAGGATGGAGATCAAGCGGGATCGGAAAACTCAGAAGTACGCGTACAATTCGAGGACCAAGGAGCATCGGCAAACGAAGCAGTGGAATCGGAATTGGCACCTTTGGAGGATATAGAAGTCAGCGACGACGAGAACAGGAACAAGAGATTTCTGAGCTTCGGATTTGGGGGCAATAGTGGAGGTTCTGGGGGCAGTGGTGGGGGATCTGGAAACTTTTTATTCGATATTATAAGGGTAAGTGATCAATGATAGTTTTAGTGCAAAAAGTTCATCGAGAATTAATTTTTAACACTTGAAAAATACTTTTACACAATTTATCATTATTTACAATTAAGTTTTAACGTGAAAGGGGAACAGAATAAAGCTAAATTCCAGATTATTCATCAGCGGAGGTTTACCGTCAGGTGTCCAGATATTTAATTATTTTCTTTTTTCAGCGAAATTATCGTAGCAATGAGAGTGAAACAAATGTGTGCTAAGAAAAATGAGAGACTTTTTTTAATTATTTTTTTTTTTCCAATTCTGGAAAATTTTACGAAAATTATCCCGTCAACTGTGTGACATAATAATCAACAATCATCATCATCAAATTGTTAAAAAAATACGAATATTCACTTATATTTTCCTGACTGCAAGGCCAACATCGAGAGGATAAAAAAAATATAGAGTTTATTCGCAGAAAAAAAATCCTCAAATTGAAAGAAAAAAATTTTAAAAAATAAAATGAAAGGAAAATTTACAAATGACGAATTACACGTGTCTGTATCTACTTAGCAAGCAGCAGACGGGGCGGCGAGAGCGGCTGGGACGGTATACCGCGTGGTGGCAGGTACTCAAAGCCTCGGTCTAGGTCTAAGTGCTTCACGTGATCTAGGTCCGTCCCCCCCAACTCAAACCCAAGCAGTCGCCCCCGCGGCGGTTTCACCTGTTCCTGCTAATGCTCCCGCCCCAGCTCTTGCGCCTGGAGGTGCGCAACCACCGGTACGCCATTCCTTCCGACATCAACAAACATAAACAAGAAAAAAATCAACATTTTCCATAGAAAATAATAAATCATTATCACTACCAAATCACTCTCTCAGTGCTTTTTTATTGCAAGGTTTAATGGTACTTTAATGATAGAATTAACCGAGGTAATGTTTTATGATTTCTTTTAAATCTATACTCTATTACGCATTGTCACGGGGTACATTCCATTGTCATCACTAATTACTCGCACGCTTCGTCATTTAAACTAATTTTTTTATCACATCTTATGTGAGTTGAAAAAAAATCGCCGGAATATATAAAGTTATTAGAGAAGGCTGTATTGGATATTCCTTTAAAGGCGTGCAAATCATTTCTATTCTTTTAAGATCAGTTCTATTCAATATTTCGAAAGCAGAAAGAGATGTTTTTTTACAATCACCTCCTTTGTTGAGAAAAATACGAGACACAAAAGAGGTAATTACACAAATATCTCTTTCTTTCTTTGCTCTTGGAATATCTTATAAATACTGATCTTGAAGCAAAGATTTTTTCCACTGCGTGAACAATAAGGAGATTCTTGACGGGAAGTGGTCGGACATTCGAATTTCGCCACTGAATCACCCTCGATATCTGATTACTTCTTACCATAAATCTACTGTCGTTCAACGTAAATGAAGCCAGGATCTTCATTATTGCTGAGAGGACCCCACCAATAAGCAGAAGCATTTAATACATGGGTACCCAACGAATTTTTTTAATTCAATTTTTTTTTCCTCGGAGTCAAAGTACATACTCTTACTCATATTGCAATTCTATTTTTAATTCTTCAATGATCAGCGATTAGAATTCGCCGGGGAATTTATGATAATATGAGTAAAAAAAAATGGAGAGTTAAAGTTATTCTCAGGAAGATGTGAAATCGTTTCCTTCTCCTTAACTTACGTTTCGGAGATAATTTGCAGGACTAAAATTTATCGGTCATTGAAAGTGATCATTTTTTTGAATTTCAAATCATTTTTTTCTCTCACTTGACTTCTCTACGCTTTCATGCAACTCTTTATTCTAAAATATTTCCTGAGAATTTCGAGACCAGGATAATTTGAGATTGAGAGAGAATATATCTGCAACAGCCTATTTCGTATGTAGAAATCATTTTTTTCGTTTTTTTTAAACTTTCACCTACTGCTTTTGGCCATTCTAAAGTGATTTACTTGTAATTAACATCTGCTCAAGTAGATAATTGCTACATATTTTTCTCTACCTGTATATTGCCTGACTGCTGCTTACCGTATCTACTAAAATATGTTTTACTAGCAACTTTTAATAATATTTCGATTCGTCTTGGTTTAACAAAGTCATAGATAATAAGGAAATCAAACTTTATGTCAATGTTCCAAAAAAAAATTCTGGGTGCAATGCTTGCTATTTTCTTTCTTTTTTTTCAAATTTCGCTCCTGCAATCGCGTCCCATCCAAAGCGCCGTCCAACCGAAGATCCTGACGACCATCGATCACCCAATGAAAAAAAATAAATAATTGTTTTTCTCACATCCGATGATAATCATCGGTTGGAATATGACAACCAGGACGAACGAGCTCGCCTTGATGAAAAACATATTTTTAAAACTAGAAAAGATACCTTTGAACTCATTGAAACAATTTGTTGAATCCCATAGAGCACCGTAATATGAGTAGTTGAGTTGTTGCGTTTTATTGATTAATTGTTGAATTATTATTTCATCATCGTAGTGAAGCACAAAAGTTGATATTTTGTCATTTTTTTTTAAAATTATTATTCATGTATTAAATAATTATGACAATCAGCACGCAAGTAATTACCATTAGGTTGTAGCAAGAGCACGGTGAAAATGGATCCTGCGAGTTATGTGTTGCGGCAGGATCAAGGGGGACTGGATGCAACGGGATTGCCGAAGAGATGGAATTCTTTTTTTTTGTTTTCCACTTTTTTTGCCTATTTTTTTATTAAATATTTTTATTTCTCTTTCTCGT
>JABSMS010069726.1:0-20793 GCA_018902275.1 Aleiodes sp. PSUC_FEM 10030003
TCATGCAAAATATCTTGGAAACGGAGCGAGATATCGAAATTTTTGCGGAGATCTTTTTTGTAGCTCTGATTTTCTTATACAAAGAAGGTTCCCTCAATTTCCGAGACATTCCAAAAAAACTTCCAAGAAAGAACGAAGGAAAGCCTCAACGTGCAACAAGCCCATGAGTTTTTTCACGTCTACTCTTCGGTAGGCCATTCGCGCATGCGCACGCAATTCCGCAGCGATATTCAAGTACTCATGCGTCGACTAGTCTTCTCAACGCAACTCTCCGATTTATTCCCAAAGAATTACCTTCATGAAACAGAATTTTTTTTAAAAAAAAGTTTTGCATTTTTTTGACATTTGCGGAAATTAAATTCCTTCGTTCCCCCTCATCTCCTGCATTTTGTAACGTGATAATTAATGGTTCAGCCCTTTCGGACTTTATAATCCAAAACGAGCGTCAAAAATTCACCACCGGTCTGTAACGAAAGGTGTCAAAAAAAAAAATAGGAGAAAGAGAGAAAAGAAACTCTTTCCGAATCTCAAACACCATCGATCACTTACACATCTCGCTTTCCCCTGTTTTTAACATTGGGGAACCTCAGTGGCATTCTATAGAACCGTGTAATTAAATCAAAGCGTGCATCAAGTTAGTTTAAGAGTGCAAACGACTTCTTCACAAAAAAGAGAAAAAAAATAAACGTTCGTCCTTTTTTTTTCTTTCGTTCAAGTTAATAATAAGAGATGGTTTTTATTTTATGAATAAATTCATGATTTTTGGCGGATACAATTAAATAATTTTTGCATGGTGCTAATTGAAGATTCGATTCGACAATGTTACAGCTATGATACAGTCCACGTTACGGTAAATTCGTTGTGGCTTGTTAGTCCGGGCTATGCTGATTATAAACATGAAGATGTCTTGATTTTATTCAATTTTTTTCATCGAAAAAAATTATGTTTCCATTTATAATTTGATGGATTAATTTTTTTTTCTTATTTCATCGGAAAGAACGGGAAATTTGAGGGGGACAACGATTAAATCAAAACCTTACCTAATCAATAGTTCACGAGTTCCTTAAATAATAATTTTTGGAATTTTGAAAATTCAAAGCTCATTGTTAATGAATTTTTGTTCGTAACAATCGTTTTCACATTATAATTTTTCGTGATCGTTGGATAATTCGAAAAGAATGGGTTAAGAGAGATGCAGCTTTAACTCTTTTTTGTGGAGAATTTTGTCCTCTACAACAATTGTCTCCTGATAAATTCTCCTAAATCCAATAGTTTCCGAGATAACGTCGAAAAACTGAAAGAGTAATTCCATGATTTATTTCATCGCACCAAAAAAGTTACGTTAAACTGCTTATATCTTAGGAGCGAGTGAATTTACGAGAATTTGCCAAGAGACTTTTTTTGTAGAGAATGTAATTTCTCACAAAAAAAGTTCCTTACTTTTTTCCCCTAAATGCTGGTGTTTCCGAGTTATCGACGAAAAACTGCGAAAAGTGAATTCCCGGTCATTTAAAAATCATTTTCCTACTTTCAAAAATTAAATAAAAATTTTGACACAATCACACACAATGAGGTATCACGTGGTGGCAGAGTATTCACCTCAAAATCCAGAAAAAAAGATTTCTCATAATCCTATCCAGAACCTGTCGCATAATGGCTAAAGCATTTGGACCGCCCACGAAATGTTTTCGCATTCGCATCAGTCTCGTAATTCCCTTCTCAAAAACCCGGATGTAAATCTCCCTCTCTTCTACGGGGTTATCCTCTCACCCCGCGAGATGCATGGAGAGCATTGAGGGTCCCCTGTAGAGCACTGGCACGATGGAAAATCCGGGAAAAGGTCTCAATATTTGACGAAGCTTTTACGCGTCACAGAATATTTTTGACACCGGAGAGAAAAAAAGGTTAAAAATTCATTGTTTCACCTCTTGACGTTTTAACTCCGTTAATCCTTTCGTCTCGGCCTCGGGGAGCCTTGACTCTAATACAGAAAAAGCGGGAAATTGAAAAACCTTTGGATTCAAAAAATAATTGAAGTACAACGTTCTTTTTTCTTCGGCGATTTTTATCGGTTTTACGAAAATTTTAATTTTCGCGGTTATCTTAAGAGTGGGTGGGGAAGGGTCGCATTCTAAATTTTCGAATCCGAAGAATGACATTGGTCGAAACAAGGAAACAGAACTTTTTGAATATAAAAAATTGAAATTTTCGGATCAAAATGAATGAATTTTTTCAATCGAAGAAATTGAATTTTCCAAACAAAAAAATTAAATTTTCCGGTTCAAAGACATTGAATTTTTGAGGTCTAAAAATTGCATTCTTTGCATGAAAATTTGATTTTTATCAAGCAAAAAAACAGAATTTTTCGGATTAAAAAAACTATTTTTGGGAAAAATGACTTTTTTCTTCAGCCGTCATTTAAAATACCTCTTTCATGTGAGCAATACCTTTGAGAACATTCATTCGCTAGTTATCTGAAGTCAAAGGGCAATGAAATAATCATATTTTCCTTGTCTGTCGATGAAAACAAACGAGCGAATAGAATGAATTTGTAGACGGTTTATTTTTCACCCGCGATACGGTGGATGATTGCTATACAATGAGGGATTTTTTGGTCCTTCCTTGATATTATGTATAACCTAGGGGTTGCGCGTGTTTTAATACCAGTCCTCTTGCTTTTCAGGCAGAACAAAGTTCGTAAATGCGTGATGACATGGCTACTTATGGGACCAGGCCACTCGCGCTATCACATGTTCTCCTACTTTTCGTGTCATGAGTGTTTTAGCGTGTGGCGCCAAATTATTTACGGTAAATGCTACATGATTTTATCATCAATCACGAAAATTTATTCTGCTTCGATTATGAATCATCCCACTGAAAACATTGTTTTATTTTGATTCTTTTTTCTGTGAAAATTAATATTTAACAGTTCAAATCAGCTGATAAATTTCTTCTTAAGTAACTCGGAAAATACTGGGGCAAAATAAGTTGTATTTTTCAGCGCTATTTCCGCGGGTTTGTTATTGGAATAAAGGAAATTTTGAAGAAAATTCACTTAGATATAGAAAATTTATTTCGCTTCAGAAAATTTCGATATATAGAGATATAGAAATTGCGCAGAAAAATTTCGTTACCAATACATTTTCTTACCACAAGAATTTCGTATACCGTTTTGTATACAGAAAAAGGTCTCACTGAAAATTTCTTTATCTTCCTTACTCTCTGAGATATTCGAAGAAAACGAAAATTAAATCGGAGTCACTCCACTTCATTCCACAATTTCATCGCTAAACAGAACCGGAAATACGACTGTGAGATTCTTCAACATACCGGGTCGAAATTGGAACGAGTAGTGTGATAAATGAGCCATTAATAATATATAATGTGTCGACCATTTGCCCGTAATCTTTTCTAACATATTTTATAATCACCGACACTTTTTTTTGTAAATTTCTCCGTCAATATTTCCTTGAAAATCGTTTGAGAAAATCGAGCCATGGATAAAAAAAATTCAATTTTTCCAATCGAAAAATTGCGTTTTCCAAATGAAAACAATTGAAAACTTTGAATGGGAAACAAATGAGGTTTTTCGAAACAAAAAAATTGATTGTCTCCAAATTAAAAAAAAATCGCAGCGAAAAAAGTCCATTTTTAAAATAAAAAAAAATAAATTTTCCGAATCAAAATAATCGGATTTCTCGAATTGAAAGAATTGGATTTGTCGGATGAAAGAAATTGAACTTTCCCAATTGAAAAAAATCGAACTTTTTTAATTGAACGGAATTAATTTTACGAATCGAAAAAATTGAATTTCTCAAATCGGAAAGAATAAAATTGCATTTTACAAATGGAAAAAATCGAATTTTTCGTATCGAAAAAATTGAATTTTTCTAATCGAAAAAATCGAATCAGAGAAATTTAATTTCTTAAATCGAAAAAATTAAATTCTTCAAGTCGAGAAAATTGATTTCTCCGAATCGCAAAAAACGAATTTTCCGAATCGAAAAACATGATTTTATAAAATCGTAAACGTCCCATTAATATCTCCCCCATTTGCCCGTAATCTCTCCTAACTACACACTTTACAACCACCGACGCATTTTTTTTGTAAATTTTTCCGGTTAATATTTCTTCAAAAATCGTTTGAGAATACCAAGCCGTGGAGTACACAGAGGCGGCAGCTGGTCGCTCTGATTGGACGCGCATCACGCCGCGTTTGTTGATCTTTTGCGGGAACGATACGGGTATAGATTCGGGTGAACAAGGGGAGGTAACTGGTAACCCCTAGTTTCTGTCCTGCCACCCGGTGGTGTTTCTATTCTATTATTGGACTTTTTTTTTCTATGTGTGCGAGAAGGAATATGACACTGGGTACATTTAAAAATTATTGTTGAGGACACCCTCCCTTGTTCTCACCCCTAAATCTCGTGTCAACGACGGCCATTTTATTTCGGAGGCCTCCATTGAATTTTCTCACTGATTTTCGTATTTTTCACTATTTTTTTCAACCGAGTTATTTATTTTCTGGAATTTCAAAATTTCACGGGCATTTATGCAAATCCGGAGAAATTCCTCCTTTCGTTTATTGCAATAAAAGCTTTTAGGGTTAGTTTCTGAGATAATTCGAAATGACGAAATTTTTTTTTTCACATTTAGAAATTTTATCGTAAATAATAAGAAACTTGAAACAATATGTATATTTACGAGTTTTTACAATGGTATAAAAGGTAGATAGCTCCAGTGCTTAGGCTTTCACGCATATCGTTGCCGTAGAATCAAAGAGGCGTAAGTGCCATTTTTTTGAAAATTTACATGAATTCATTTTTCTGGAAGAATAATAACTCAAGCATTTTCGTTAATCAAAACGAGAAAATGGCACTTACGCCCCTTTGATTCTAGTGTGACGATATTTGAGTGATCTTTTCCATGTTGTCATACCAGTGGTCTGGTCGCACTAGTGCCTTATAAAGTCTTAGTTTGGTTTTTATAGCTAGTGTCTTAGATTTGAAGAAATCTCAAGAAATCCTCTGAAAAATCGAAACAATTAAAACTTCGATATCTCGCGAATTTATGGACGAGAATCGATTGTTGTACAGTGTTTTTCAACGGAAATTTTCCTGGTTTTCCAATGCCACCATTTTCATCTCTCTACCTTCACTCCTTCAGCACCATATTTTTGAAAAAGCGTTAAAAAAACGTGTTCCTCAAGAGACTTTTTATCGGCGAGTTTAATTCATGAAAAAAAAGTTTTATTGTTTTCTAGAACATAAAACTGCCAGATTTACACATCGATACACACGCACCCCACTCTCACCCAAGAATAAAAAATTTGCACGGTTTTCATTGGCTCAGTTAGAGTTTGATTAATCTGTTCGTTTGTACTTACCATTGTGCTCACTTGATTTTATACACAGTAACCGAAGAGAGAGAGGAAGAAAAAAGAATTCACGATTTCATTGGTTGGCACATCAACTGCGTAACCCATCCCCGTTTTGTATTGCATTAACGCAGTCATCAGGGGGTCGTCAGGGATGAGAAGGGTGGAACGAGTCCTAACCGTTCTGTTATGCCTCGTTTTCGTATTTCCTTTTTCACATCGAATTTCGTCGCATCATTGCCGTAAAAAAACAAAGAAAAATTGAATTTTTCATATCGAGAAAATTCCGTTTTTCAAATAGAAAAATTTGAGTTTTCTAAATAAAAAAATGGATTTTTTCAAACCAAGAAGTGAGATTTTTCGAGTCGAAAAAAAAATCGAATCGAAGAAATCGAATTTCTCTAATCGAAAAAATGGAATTTCTCCAATCGAAAAAACGGTTTTTTTTTAACCGAAAAAATTGCGTTTTTTGAATGGACAAAATGGAATTTTCACAAATGAAAAATGTTGAATTTTTTGAATACAAAAAATTGAATGTTTCGAATCGAAAAAATTGGATTTATGAAGGTGAAAAAACGATGTTTTTCAAATGACCATTTTTGGGTCCGCCATTTTGATTTTTTTTCACGTGTGCGGTAAAGTAAACAGGCGACATTTAACGTTTTATTGTGTATAAAAAAGGGATCGCGATATAAATGACGCCCCTAGATTCTTTCATCTCTCTTCTTCGCCTCTATTTCCGTTCTTTTTTATTATTATTTTCTTTATTCTCCTCTTCTTCACACGGGGGTGCGGCATTTAGAGAGCCTGGGAGGCCGTCACGCCTATCAGCTTTGTCGTTGCCGATACATCTGTCGACATTTACACCGATATCTTGAATTTTTTCATCTCATTTTAGCATCGGTAGCCCTCAAGAAAAACAGCAATTCGAAGTTTTCCAAAATTTTGGGAGAAAAGGAAATCGATAATGTCGAAAAATTGAGAAATTTTTTCCACAACATTTTTCATGAATTTTTCAATGAAATAAAAAAAAAGTCAATTTCATTTTACAATCAGTTTTTCAAAAATATCTCCGTAAATAACGGAGATAGAGAAATTTTTGTGGAAATTTTTTTTGTAGCTCTCATTTTTCTCTACAAAAAACGTATTAATCAAAATTTCCCTATCTGCATTATTTTTCGAGACATTTCCAAAGAACTGACAACAAAACTTGACTCAGATATTTTGTTAATGTTGAGCGACTTTGAAAAAATCGTAAAACCTGATGTGGAAAAATTGATAAAATCCAATGGATTATTTTTAGAATATCGTTGCCATAGAATGAAAAGGGCGTAAGCGCCATTTTTTCTTGCTGAATAATAAAAGGGTGTAAGTTAGTATTCTCATGGAAAAATGAGTGTACGTTGAATTTCTGTAGATTTAAAAAAAATGGCACTTATGCCCTTTTGACTCTAAGGCGACGATATGATTTGAAGAATCAGCAAAGTTTTTGGTGAATTTAGGAAGCTATTAATGGACAAAATCAATAAAAAAATGACATATGGTTTGATGGGAAATGGGAAAGAATTGATCATATCTCCGTGAAATATGGTGGAAAAATTCTGAAAATTTTGGAGCATGCAGAGCAATGCTAAAAACGATTCTGAATGACAATCCCATAATTATTAGAAGCATTTTTTTATTGAGAAAAAAAGAATTTAATAATCAAAGAAGGATTCTCTTTATAATTAAGAAATTTTCAGCGTAAATCGTGTTCAGAATTACTCTACATGCCCAAGAAATTTCAGAATTTTTTCATTATTTTCAACCAATTTTTATTAATTTCTGATTTAACATGTAATATTATTTATTAATATTCTTCGTTAATAACTTCCTAAATGCCCTAAAGAAAATTTTAAACTTTTTTTATAATTTTATAAACATAATACATTCGGTTTTATCAATTTTTCACTATTTTCCCAAAGTTGCTCAAAATCCTTAAATAATTGTATCTTTAATTAGAATTAATTAATCAAGATTCATGTTTTATGTGATCGGAAGTATTTAATATATTTGTGCAGTTAAGACCCCACATATCGTCCTCTTGAACTCATGATTCGCTATTCATTCATCCCCGCCCATGTACCAACCCCCAGAAACATTTCCCCAAGACCAAGTGTATATGTCCCCCTTTGAGCGGTGTCTCTTTGAAATCGCTCCCCTTGTACTCAAACGTTTATAACACCAATCCCACAGTAGTTTTGCTACTCTCAACTTCTCAATATCCCTTGAAAAAAGCCCAGCCCTCCCTATCTTATTCATTCTTCTCGAACAATATCACACGATCTTGACGAAAAGAGCGTGCGGTAGGCCAAGACCCCCATGAAACGTTTTGAAAAATTGTGTCATTTTTTTGAGAAAAATGTTCACTTTTTCTCTACATCAGAAAATTTTTGTGATTCGATTTCGTTGTTTTTCGTGGAAGATAAAAATTGTTGAAGTTGTGAGATGGAGAGACGAGACAATCTTTGATTGATTTCAGTTTTTTTTAATATCTTGGCAACCGTGGGAGATACAAGAATCTTTATAGAGAGTTTTTTTGTAGAGCCAAAGAAGACCTATAAAAAAGGTTTCAATAAAAGTTATCGTATCTCTCATGGTTTTCGAGATATTTCGGAAAGAAGCTGCTGTCATTTTTTCCCGGTTCGAAACAATTTTTTTTTTCGTTTGGAACTGAATAAAAGAATCATTTTGGAACTCATTAAATTCAGAGAAAAAAATCTTTCGAAATTGATTTGTTACTAAAGCACCCAGATACATAATTTTGCTACTTTCCATATCCTTTGAATAGAACTAAACACTCTCTATTCTATTCGATCCTCTCTGAAATAAATTGTACACGATATTGACGACAAGAACATGTGGTAGACACCCGCAAATTTTGTTGGAAAACTGACCCCTTTTTTAAGGAAAAAGTAAATTTTCCTGCATATCAAAATTTTCTTTTTTAGTTCCGTCATATTTCTTGAGAGATAGAAATTGTTGAAATATTGAGGTGATGAAACGACGCGAACTTAGGTTGGTTTAAGTTTTCTCAAATCATCTCCGGAAGTAGGAGAGATACGAGAATTTCCGTAGACTTTTTTTCTAGAGCGGGAAGAGATCTAAAGAAAGCTCCCTACAAAAATTCGATATTTTGAAAAATCTCCCGCTATTTTTTCCTCATCAGAAAAAAGGGAATTTATTTTGTCTTTCAAAATTGAGTGAAAAAATCATTCTAGAGCTCATAAAATCAAGGGAAAGAGGCGCTCGAAAATTTTTAAAAAACGTGACATTTTTCTAACAAAAATGTTCATTTTGATCCTGCATGAAAGAGCTTTCCTTTTTTGATTTCGTCCATTTTCCGGGGGGATAAGAATTGTTGAAGTTGTGAGGTGGTAAAACGAGGTGATTTAAGCCAAATTTCAGTTTTTTCAAAATATCTCTATAACCGTAAGACATGTGAGAATTATGTAGAAACCTTTTTTGTAGAGCGTAAACAGACTTGCAAAAAAGCGTTAGTACAAGAATTCTTGCATCTTTCATAATTTTCAATGTACTTTGAAAAAACTGCTGCTACTTTTTCTTCAACGGTAATACTTCTATTTTTCGTTGAAAATGGGCAAAGAAACTATTCTAGAATTTATAAAATCGTGAACGAAACCCTTGAAAATTTTTGAAACATTGCCCTATTTTTTTGAGGAAAATGTTCACTTTTTTCCTGCATAAAGAAGCTACTCTTCTTGAATTTCTCCATATTTTCTAGAAGATGAAAATTGTTGAAGTTGTGAGGTGATAAAACTAGGTAATTTTAGGTTATTTTCACTTGTTCCAAAATATTTCGAGAACCGTAAGAGACATGAGAATTTTTGTGAAAACCTTTTTTATAGAGCGGGAAGAGACCTACAAAAAGGCTTCTCCCAATAATTCTGGTATCTCTCACAGTTTCTGATATATTTCCCAAAAACTGTTTCTACTCATTTTCCTATCGGCCAAATTTTTTTTTCTCGTTTGCAATACGACGAAAAAAATTATTCCGGCTCTCATAAAATCGACAAAAAAATACCCCCGAAATTTTATTCGTTAGAAAATCGTTCCGAGGGCACAGGTGACCTTCGAGAATACCGAAAAAAAAGAAAACGAACTAAAGACGAAGAGAAACGCTTCGAGCAGTGGGATCGACCACCTACTTCGGCAACACAATGGAGCACAAATGCGTGGCGACAGCAACGGCAGATATACGGCAGGCTGATTGCTCGTTGTCGAGTTGTGTCGTATCTTCGGCCCTCAGGACCGAATTCTTACCTTTTTCAAAATTGCCGTCTCATCAGCCTCATTTCGTAGGAATTTTTTAACCATTTTTTATTTCAATAATTCTGATAATTAAAAAAGACAAAAAAGATAATTCCATATTATATTCAATATATTTGCTTTAATAATTCAATTTATACACAAAAGCTTAAATAACTGGTTAAAATACAATTTTCTAAAATAAAAAAAAAATTATGTACAATAAAAAAAAATCGCCAATTAAATTGATAAATCACAATAATAATTTTCTTAAATTCGATACAGTCGTGTTTTTTTCAATTAAAAAATATTTACAAATTATTGCTAAATTATATTCTTGGTCAGTGCTCTCATGAATTAGCAACATGATTAAATAAACTTAATATTAATTTTTTTTTTTAATTCACTGGAGTGGTTAATGATTTTTTTCGAGTAAAAGTATCGAAGTGAAAGGCACGAACGGCGAACTATTCTAATCACTGATGAATTAATGCTATTCAAGCTCAATTATCGTAGTATTAAAAGAATCTAATGAATGGTAAATTTTTTTAAATTTAAATTTATTTAATGCACCCTACCGCAGACCTGCGAGTCAATTGCACCAAGATAGGGATAGCCGCTCTTGGCCTCGGTTGGACTGTGCGGTGTGACATGATGAGCCATGGCATTTGGTGTTACACCAGTCGATGCTCCCTGCACCATACAGGCACTCATGCTGCTTGAGTTCGTTGGGCTCACGCTGCCGCTCAGGCCCAAATTTAGGTTCGTCGGGGAGAGGTTCGTACTGCCGTAGTGAGAGCTGTTGAATAATCTGAAAGGACGAAAGGGAAAAGAAAAATTTAATACAACGTTCGGATCTTATTCAACGTGAATTTTGTGGTGAGAGGGGTTTTCGATTATATCTCGAAAAGGGTTGGGTTAAGGAGAATTTTTTGTGGGACCATTTTTGTAGCTCTAGGACATCTCTACGGAAAAGGTATCCTGACAATTTTGTGATCGACCCACTTGCGCCAAAGCTATCAACGAAATAAACTCCCCAATGTTTCAAATCCTATCTTCTCTCTCTACGTCTCGCGTAAAATAATGCAATAAAACCAAACAGAAAACGCATTTCGTTAATTCAAATCGACCCATGTTTGTTTAAGGAACCCGATACTGTATATGTTTTATTATTTTTTCAAACCGTGACGAGAAGGCCCATTCCACGGTAGCAAGAACGACACACTTCGATACGCATTAAAAGCCTCTCAAATAAACGTCATAACCGTACGAAATTTTATTTAAATTTTCCCCTCAAAGCTCTCGAGTTTCCTTCTCATTACTTCCATTCTCTTTGTTTATCGATTAACATAAAAAACTATTTATCAACAAAATAATTTCCTTCAGGATAAACGTAGGACGTTATCTAAATATCATAATTCAATTTTTATGTCTCAATAAAATTGAGGAAAATAACGCGCAATTTTTAACACTGGAATTCGAACTCGGAAGAAGCAAGTTGATTATTAGCCAGTAGCGTTTCATTACAGGACGAAAGAGGAACATAATTGCGGACCACACCGGTGAACACACTTGTGCTTCAACGCAGTACGCAAAGGCCCTTCTCCACACTCACACATATGCACGACTTGAGCGATACCGATCATCAAGAGGTAAGAAAGAAAAAAGGAAAGGAAATTCAAGAGATAAAAAACATTAAAGATAGACTTCTCTAAACTCTCGGCCGCCACCCAGCTTGGAGTCATTAATTTTCATTTATTTTTGTTTTAAAAAAAAGAATTTTCTTCTCGCGTGGTTGGCGTGATTTGAGGTTATGCGAGGGCTCGGTCGGTAATGCAGTTTTTTTGCGGAAATCGTTGATTAAATGTATGGAATTTGGGATTTTTTGTTCGTTGGGAAAATTTGAGGCCGAAAATGATCTGAAACAAACGATTTTGAATCGATACTTCTCGAGATATCGAAGAAAAACGTTTTCACTCTGAAATTGAAATAAATCGAGAAGTATTGATCTAAAAACGATTAAATTTTTTTTTTCAGATAATAATACTCGACGGATTTTGGAAATTTCGACGGCACCATTGAAAAGCCAGGGAAATTGCGCTGGAAAATGCTGCAATAATAATGTAATGAAAATGACGTAACTCGAAAATTATCAGTCCAAAGTCGATTATCCTGTTTCATCTTCCAGCGGAAATTTTCCGATCTTCACGATGCAAATCTCGAAATTTGAGAATTCCTTCAACTTTGCAATTTCGAAAATTAAAATTTCGAAAAAAAAAATTTAAAAATTCAAAAAATTGAGAAGAAAAAAACTTACCCATAGTTTTCAGTTGCTGCTCTCGGCCACTGCTGCTGCGGACTGTAGTAGTTATCACTGTAATTATAATGCTGCGTGTATCCAGCAGTTGTTGCGGCAGCAGCTACTGTACTCTGTCCATAACCCTGATAACTCTCAGTTGTTGTTGGGTAATGCTGCGGTTGAAATGACTGTAGACTCATCGTATTGAATGCATTCAATTGTTGGCTATTCAATTGTTTGCGTAAACGTGCGCGCCTGTTGCTGAACCAAACTTGCACTCGATTCTCCGTTAATTTCGTTCTTAAAGAAAGAAAATGATGGAATAAAACAAAAAATTAATAATCCATTTTTTTCCTTTCGTTTTGTGTTTTTATCGATGATTACAGACTTTATGAAATTATGGAGAAACTTACTTTTGCGCGAGTTCCTCCCTGGTATAAACATCAGGATACTGAGTTCTGTGGAAAGCAGCCTCAAGCTGCTCAAGCTGTTCGCCAGTAAATGTTGTTCTACTGCGTCGCTGTTTTCTTTTTAATGCGATGCCAGGTTCACTCTCGATATCAGAATCATCGCCGCTACTACCACCTGAAAAACGTGAAATTATCAAAAATTTGAGTTACCGGAGTTTTTGGAATTTTGGAAATTTCATGATTTCATTGGAGAGCCCGGAAAATTTGAGCTGGAAACCAATACAAGACAATCGATTTTGGATCGATAGGTTGCGAGATATGGAAGGAAAATGATTTTACTCCAAAACCTAAAATCGAAAACTATCGATCTGAGATCGATTGGTCTATACCATTTTTCAGCGTAAATTTTCCGTTCTTTTCGATGGTATTGACGAAATCCTTCCAATCGATGATTTTTTGAAACTGATTTTTCGTATTTTTACTTCCAATTGATAAAAATAAAATTATCGAAAATTTGGGTTAACGAAGTTTTTGGAATTTCAGAAATTTTATGATTCCATTGGAAAGCCAGAGAAATTTGAGCTGAAGAATGCTGTAGAACAATCGATTTCAGATCGATAGGTTTCGAGATATCGGAGGGAAACGATTTTACTCCAAAACTCAAAATTAAAATAGCTCGAAAACTATCGATCTGAGATCGATTGTCTCATCATTTTCCAGCCCGAATTTTCGGAACTTTCTGATAGAATTAACGAAATTTGAAAATTCTCTAAATTTTGTTAACTCGAGAAAGAAAGATTTTGACGAACAAATAAAGTGAATTTTTCTATTGGATGAAGATTAAAATTCTTTTTAAAAAAATCTTCCCTCGTCTGTTTTCCTCCCGAAAACTTAAAACATTCGAATAATCCATAAACCATAAACTTCTTGGGGATTGAATAAATGATGAAAGTTTAAATGAACAAATTCATCGATTTTCCAAATTTTCCTCAATTTCATTGGAGAGCGTAAATTTAAGCTAGAAAATACTATAATACAATCGATTCTGCCCCACTGATTATCAAGATATCGAAGGAAAACGTTTTCACTTCAAAATTTAACATTGCAATAACTTGAGAACTATCGATTAAAAATCAATTGTATTATGCCATTTCCAACCGGAAATTTCTCTTCTAAAAATGATTTTTCCTTCCCTCTATTCACAACAAGAAACTCAATTAATTTCTCCGAAAAAAAAAATCATTGAAAAATCCTTTATGATAAACACGACCACAATTTTCTTCTATTTAAATATCGCATGAATACTAATAAACTGTATTAAACGTTTTTCTACAAAAAAAACAAGGAAATTTGCGGAGCAAGAGAAGGGGAAATACCCCACATGGAATTTCACTTCCAGCACGTGCTAGACGTCAGATACCAAAGATAGGAAGCGAAGTTGGTAACCGCCCACAGTTCACACGCCCGAGTCAGCAACCTACCATTAAATCCCTCTCAGTGATTACAGTCCATTCTGGCTCATGACGGCCTTCAACCTATACTAAACTAAAACACCGGAGAAATTAGGGTCCCGCTCCTTTTTCCACTCTAACTTTCGTAGCCAACACGAATTAAGTTCTTTGACATGAAACGTATAGACCCCGGCGGCAATATTTCGGCTTCCTACCATCTACCGCATATTTTTTTTACATTCAATTAGTGCTCACTGAGAAATTTATGAAAATTCGATACTAGTGTCTTTTGAAATATTGAAAATCATGGAATAAAAAAAGTCAGAATTAAAAGTTCGAGAAATTTGAACTGGAAAATACAATAAGACGATCACTTTCCCGCCAACACTTTCTGACTTATTTGAATTTGAAATTTTTGGTTAAAAATCATTTCTTATCTGTATTTCCGTAAATAGTGGGGCAAAACGGACTGTCTTATAGCGTTTGGAGCCTCAAATTTCTGCTGGCCATACGATACACTCATTTTCATTTGTCTATTTGAATTATTTAATTTTCATGAAATTGATAGATTGAAAAAAACGAGAAATGGATGGAAATTTGAGAATAGTGGTTTTTGAAATATTGAATTTGAGTTTCTACCTGTATCTCCTAAATCCTAGAGAAAAATAGATTGTTCTATAGAATTTGGAGCCTCGAATTTCCCTTGCTACACGATGCAATTACTTTCATTCCCCTGCTTGAATTATTTAATTTTCTTAAAATTGAAAAAAATGCAAGAGTAAATGTTTTGTTGCGCCGCCCAGGGATGCAAATAAATGTCTAAATCAATGAATTTCGTAACCACCTGTTGCACGTTTTGAGGCAGTTCCGGAGAGAGGGAGAGTCGAAGCGAGTACGTTAAAAGGATTTTTGAAGCACCAGGGAGTTGAGAGTTAGCTGTGTGTGCGGTTTCGCGGAAGATTAAAGGCCTCTGGGGCACTTGCCTCGTAAATCCTCAGCGACGCTTCGAGGAGCATAGCAAACGATTCCAACGAAGCCTGACGATTTCTGCGACGACCCATCAACGACCCATCAAGTCTACATAACTTCAATTTGTTTCCATTTTTTGTATTTTTTTTGAGACGATAAATCTTTGTTTGAAAACTCACGTTTTTCAGGGTTTTTTCTGTAAGAGGCCAAATTATGGCAATAAATCTGAGAGATTCTGAGGTATTTGTAATGCTTGGGAGTCCAGGTGGCCTTTGAAGTTTCTGAACAATTTGTTTGTAATAGAAAACAATAATCGTTGGAATTATCGGCGATTTTTTTTATGACTTCATAGAAACATAAAATCATTGGGAATCGAAGGGAAATTGTTTAAATTTATGTGAAAGTGTTGTTTGAGGATTGAAGAAACATTTTTTAATACCTTAGACAATATTTTCGTGTGAATTTGGGAAATTAATTATTGAGGGGCAATGAAGTTGATGATATTGATGATTTACTTTAGTTTCATTGGGAAGAACGGAAAATTCGCGCTGGAAAATGATAGAAAACAATCGATTTTGGAGCACTGGTTCTTGAGATGGATGAGCAGTCCAATGAATGCACGATTAAGATGATTTCGTATTTCATAAATCAGTAAAAATTGGATTATCACTTAAATCGAAGACTATATCAATCATAATTGATTCGAAATTTAATATAAATTAGAAATAGAAATGAAATGTTAAATTCTTTTGTGTGAATAAATTGAAATGAAGCGGGGTTTTTCACGAAGAAATCAATTTTACTGATGGATGCATATTTTTCACCATAAGGAATATTGAAAATGAAGATAAGAAACGTTGGAGTGATTTTTTTTTAATTTACTCAAAAATGATCCACAACTAATTTTTTTCATAAAAAAAGTTTCATTCATTCAAGGGCAACCGTTTAATCATTGGTCCATTTACGCTATCGAAAAAAAACGTTTTTACTTCAAAATGTTGGAATTAAAATAAATCGGGAACTATAAATCCAAAATCGTTTGTATTGTATCATTTTTCATTGCAAATTTTCTGTTCTTGGAAATAAAATTGATCAAATTAATCGAATTAATGATTTTTTGAAATTATGTTTTCTTCTTTCTATTTACCAACCAGAAAGTCTGAATGAGTTATGCTGACGGAAAAATCATCTCCAAATCTCTCAAAATAGAAATGACTATGATTTTTTACGATTTAAATATCACGGGAATTCGAATAAACTCAGTAAAATATTTTTTAACAAAAAAAACACATTTTCCCGCGTTTTCTGCGTATATTTGAAAGAATCTACTTTTGAGAAACGATGAAATTGATGAAATTCACAATTTTTTTTGATTCTTATCGAAATCCAGGAAAATTTGAGCTGGGAAATGGTATAAGACAATCGATTTTTCATTGATACTTTTCGAGATTTGATTGATCTTGATACATATATATTACTGTATATAATTATATATTAATGTATATTGTTAACAAGCTCCGATGGGTTTTCAAACCTGGAGTCTTAATTAATAAAGAAGAAGATCTCGAAAAAAACGATTTTTCTCCGAAATGATAAAATTGAAATAACTCGGAAACAATTGATCCGAAATCGATTGGATTATGTCATTTGCCAGCGCAAATTTTCCGATCTTTTTAATGAAATCATCGAAATTCCCAAAATCCGTTAACATCATATCTCGAAAAAAAACTAACAAAAATTTTCCTGCAGTCGCCATAATCAAAGAAAATATGTAAATCAATAAATTGCAAGGAAACGACGGCTAAAAAATTGCGAGAAAGGCCATAAAAAATGGTTGAAGACCTCTGGCACCTTTGAGAGGCACTCCTTCCGAAGATTAGTATTGAGAAGCCTGCAACGTAACTGCCGGACCACACGCCGCGTTATTATTAGTTCTCATATTCTTTGCTCTAGTTGAACAATTTTCCGGCCAAAAAAACATTGAAAATAATCTTTAAAAAAATTCTCCGCGAAATTATGCAATTAAAACTAATTATTCCCACCGCAAATTCATCGCTGAAGATATTCGCATTGTTTTTAATTCAAATTGAGCTTTGAAAAAAAAATATATTTCTCTCATTTGAGGAATAAAAACAAAACGGAAATAGAGATAATAAAGATCACGACGGGGTGCCCAATATATTTTATCTTTCCCACTGTTGAAGTGAGAAAAAGAGTTGTTCTCCACCTCTTCGCGTGTTCCAATAAATAAAAGCCACTCTCACTGGGGGGATTCCTTTACAAATGCCGACGGACACTTAATGCTATGCATTTCTTACACGTTCAAAATGTCTCATCAAAAAAAAAAAAAAAAGTTAAGAAGATCTCATGAACTCAGTGCAATTCTACCTTGAGTGCTTTTAATTTCGCTTTTCTGATTATGACATTATGATTTTTTTAGTGGACACGACTGGAGTTATTTCAGAATAACTCTGAATGATCGAATTCCGGAGAAATCGATTGTATTAAACCGTCGCCGTAGAATCAAAAGGATGTAAGTGTCATTTTTTTCTGAATAATAAAAGGGCGTAAGTATTCTTATGAAAAAATGAGTGTAGATTCAATTTTCGTAGGTTTTAAAAAAAATGGCACTCACGCCCTTTTGACTCTAGGGCGACGATATTACTTTCCGTTCTTTGCGATGAAAGCAAAGAAATTTTTCAAGTCGCTGATTTTTTGAAAATGATGTTTCATTTCTTATTACTCCTTAATAAATATGGTATTATCAAAAATTTGAATTAACAAAGATTTTGGATTTTCAGAATTTTTAAAATTCCGTTAGATGGGTGGGGAAATTCGAACTGGAAAACGCTATAGGACAATCGTTTCGGACCGATCGCTTTCGAGATATCGGATAAAACATTTAAGTATTTATTAACGTGTATAGAGACCATTATGTACAAATATTTACAAAGCTTATATCTAAAAGACTATGACTATGGCAACAGCCCGGAGGTTTGAACTCATATTTACAGTGATGTTTCAGTGCTTGTGCTAATTTGATAGGTGAAATGGGAAAGAAGATTTAACTAGGGAAAAATAATTAAAAAATAAAAAACCCTATTACTTAAGGAGTCTTTACAATTGACGACGGCCAGTTGACCAGAAGGAGATTCGATGTGGGTTAATAGTATTAACAAGTGGATGTTCATGTATTGCGAGATTCCCTGCAAATTTGGTAGCCAGCCTCTCGATGTTCTCCGTAATGAACTCGATGTTAGCCAATTGGTGGAGGGTAGCAATCGGAGTATGTCGATATCGGCCGAGAATGACCCGCAAAAATTTTTTTTGTGCTACCTGAAGCTTAGCAATATGAGTGTTTGCCACGTTATGCCAGATTGGCGCACCGTAAGTCAGCACCGGTCTGACTAGGGCTTTGTACAGTCTAAGTTTTAATTATATCGAGAGCGCTTTGGGCTTGGAGATGATATAAGAGTTCCATTATAGATTTGGTCTTGGTGACAGCAGCAGTTAGATGATTACCCCATAAAAGGCGATCGTCTAGGACTGGACAAAGATATTTGACATTGTGGGCCATATCAATGTACTCATTGTTTATGCAGATTGAGTTTGCAACGGATTTGGAGCTGATGAACAACAGGCATTCGGTTTTACTAGCGTTTACTTGGATTTTACAAGCGTGGAGTTTATTTATTATTCTTTCAGCTGCAATGATTAAGGCTTTGGTGGCGTAGGGTTGAGAGGTGCTAGAAGTGTATAGAGCAGTATTGTCGGCAAAGCTTGCAATAGCAGAAAAAAAAACCGTTCTTACTCCAAAGCGCAAAATTAAAAAAAATTGAGAACTATTCATCCCAAGTCGATTGTGTTACATCGTTTTCCAGCAAAAATTTTCCGTTCTTTCCGATGGAATTAATGGAATTGATCAAATCTATGATTTTTCGAAAATTACTTTCCCTTTTTTTTATTGACAACTAGAAAATCACTGAATTAATTTCCCCGCATGGTTTAAAATTATTATAATTTTCCCTCAATCATTTTAAAATTTCACAATGAGAGATACCGTAATTTGCCACTATTGAAAGATCGTATGAATACTCGTAAACTAATATACATGTTTTTCTACAGAAAAAAGAGAAAAAATGAAGGAAATTCACAAAACGGGAGAAGAGAAATACCTCCCTAGAATTTTAAGTATGATTTTTTCTTATCAAATAGGATTCGAGTTTTTTGAAAATAACTCCTAATCTATTGAAACCAGGAAAAAATCTCAAGAGACCTTTTTTGTAGAGGATGAAATTCTGCACGAAACAGGTCGAACGATGAATTTTGGTGAGTCCACTCGTTCAAAGATATTTACGATTAATTCTATAGATACGATTTTCTGACTTACCGAGGATTCCATTGATTGAATGATTTCCACGATGATGGTCACCCGTTCTCGGTTGATTTCCTGGACCTCTCAGGAGTCTCGTGATGCTGGAGGTCGAGGGGACGGAGGCCTTATCACAGACACCGTCCTGCTGGTAGCAAAAGGTGGAAGTCTCAAGTTAATATCATTTTATCCGAATGTTCAGAAAAAAATTGCTTTCAGTTGATAATGAAATAGTCGGATTTCGAAAATTTTGATTCTACCATTAGAAAGCAGGGGAACTTTAAGCTGAAAAATGCTATAGCACAATCAATTTTGATTCATTATCTTCTCAGATAACGCGATACCAAAAAAAGATCAACTGAACTTGTTTTTTAAATATCTCGGAAACTGTTAATCTGGCGAGGATTGCATGATTCGATTCTTCAGCTGAAATTTTCCTCGCTTTCCGATGGAATTATCAAAATTTTGAAAATCCTAAATTTTATTGGCCCTAAGAAGGATTTTTTCGAATCCTTAATTGTTTCACCAACAGACCTTTATCAATTTTTCCCGAATTTCCCACGTAAATATTCCAGGATTCTGCCTCTTGAGTTCTTCAATCCTCGCCTCGACTTCTGGTGTCGCTACCCTCGGTTTACTTCCGCCAATGACACCAGGCCTGATTGATCCGGTTTCTTGATACCTATTAAGAATCTTAGATACACAACCGTGCGAGACCCTGAGCTGTCTCGATATCATGCACGGACGTACTCCAGCCGCTGCCATCTCCACGATCTGCAATCGTACGTTATTCGGCAATGGTCGGCCATTTATAAAAACGCCGCCCAATTGATTAACTCTTCCTTGTCCTGAAATGAAAGATCATTGATTATTTATTCAATGGAAATCAAGACTGCGGCATTATTCAAAGTTTATACAGTTAAAAAAAACCGCCAAATCCGATTAATCAATGAGAGCACGCGCAGCGTTTCGTGAACCAATGAAGCGTGAGCGTAACGTAATGCCTTCCGTAACGGTCTTATCATTAGCCGCTTGCTCATTCTTTCTCAATTTTCGCAGGAAAATTTGAAATTACCAGAAAAATATTTTCATGATGAACTGTTGAGAAGTTTTACAATCGTTGTGATCCATTGATAATTTATTCTCGTTCGGTGAATGGGCTCAAAATGGTGCCGATTCTCATTTTCTCTCTAATTACAAATAATGAGATGCCTTTAATTAACTTAATTATAATTACAAGCCTACGGAGACACATTATGCGGTTTGATGGCTTGTCTGAGTTAAAGACAAAATGAATATGAAAAATGTTATAGTGAATGAAAAAAAAAGAAACAGAGATCGCGTGTACGGAAAGAGACACACCGGGAGTTTATTCATGTGCGGCTTTGAGGGATGGACATAGGATCCTTTTCGAGTTATACGACCTTCGTGGTTTTGCCACGAGTAGTAAACCAACCCTCCTTTTTTTTCGTGCCTCTGAACGTGTATTATGCACACGTAACATTTAATTTATATTACCACAATTCCATTTGTTCTTCGTCTTTAATAATGAAAATTAATTTAATTAATTATTTAAACTAATTTTGTAAAAATTAATTTATCGTAGA
>JABSMS010069837.1:0-20788 GCA_018902275.1 Aleiodes sp. PSUC_FEM 10030003
TATCCGAAAGATATGAAAGCTAAAATACACCGATAAAATATATTTTATATATTTTCAAAGAAATATAAATTTTTTATATTTTTGAAAATATATTTATTTCCATACGGGTCTTAATTTGGTGGACCCGTCGAGACCGCACTCAGACCCTACAACCATTACTGCCTCTGAAATAATAATATAGTTTCTTTGGTTTTTATAATAGAACCTGGTATTTTTTCACTGAAGTTATATAACTGTTCACATAATTAAAGTGACATAAAGTGAGAAAACAAGATACTGATATTTAATGAGATAGTTACTACGAAATACTAAATTTGAGAGATAAATAATGTTAACGTATCTGTAAGATAGTTTAATTCTTTACAATTATATCGTAACAGGTGAAGATGAACTGTTCTTCCAAATAAAAATAAAAAAGTTGGTTAAGTCATATTCTAAATTATTTCTAAATGATTTCGTTCCCCTAGAGTCAAAAGGGCGTAAGTGCCGTTTTTTAAAAATCTACAAAAATTGAATCTAATTTCATTTTTTCATAAAAATACTCACTTACGCTCTTTTCTTATTCAACAAGAAAAATGGCACTTACGCCCTTTTGATTTTAGGGCGACGATATCTCTCAAGGCTCCATTTTGTTTCATGTGCACCTGAATTTGAAATCAGCATAACCCTCAAATAAATCAAACAATTAACTCATCATTGATCGATTATAATTAATTGGAAGAATATTTTTGTTTGATAATCTGAAGGAAAATGTCACTGTAATAGCATAAAATTACATGAAAATTAAATGATCTAAGGTCTTTCATGGTGAAAAGACTCTCTGGTTTTCACATCTGGCGTATAACACCCTCTGGATACCACTGTGTGATCTAAAAATAGATTTGCTAAATCTATCGTCTCAGCAGAATGTGAAGTTGCCCGATGTACAGCGGTGGTGGGAGAAAATGCCGTGATTCGGCGAAGTAGGGAAAAATATTAAACGAACGCGAGAGAGAAAACGAGACAAAATAAGAGTAAAATCGTGGCAGCGCCACTAGACAGAACGGCAAAGTGGATGTGAAATTCGTTGGGATCAATTTGTCTTTTTCACCCGCGCTTACGTAGTGACTCTTCAGTAATTGTTGTCAGACGAGGAAATAACAGCGAAAGGGGCAATTGAATGTAACTTTGTTAAAAAATTTCGTTGGAGCCGGTGTGTCTGAGGAGATAAAAAAATTTTTAAATAAAAAAGATTGAAAAGTGGAAAATTATTTCCGCAGAACGATCTGAGTTTGAAAAAGTCAAATACATACAAGCACAATCCTATTAGTAGCTCGTTAAACTACCTCGTACTCGGAAAAGTTGCTTGGCACTTTTGCTACGTGACTACCGGAAATACATTGCTTCACGCCCTTACATGAGCAAACTTTTTAGTCAATCGTTATTTAAAAAAAAAAATTTTGAAATATTTAAACTTTTTCAAATTTTGAAAATTTTCAAACATTTTCAAATTCTCTAAATTTTTCAAATTTTAAGTTTTTCAAATTTTAAAAATTTCTCCAATTTTGAAAGTTTGAAAATTTCGAAAATTTGAAACTTCGAAAATTTTTGAAAATTTTCGAATTTTTAGAAAATTCGAAACACTGAAAATTTGAAAAATTTCAAGTTTGAAAAATTTTGAAAATTCCAAAAATTTTCAAATTTAAAAACTGAAAATTTTCAACATTTTGGAGTAAATTTTTTCAGAAATTTCGAAAAATTTTCAACCTTTTGAAAATTTCAATATTTTTGAACATTTTAGAATTTTTATTCTAAAATTTTCCACAATTTTCAAATTTTTTTAAATTTTCAAAAATCTCAAGATTTTCTAAAATTCCTGTAATTTTTGAAAAACCAAATTATTCGTATTCAATTCACCATGAATTATTCGAAGTTTTGAATACTCGCACACCCCTAATCGGAATGCTTTAAAAAATTTACGTTAAATATTTGTAATAAATTTCCACACAGAAATGTTCAGATATTTGTTCATTTTTCAAATGACTCGGGAACAATCAGAACTAGGAGAATGTATCAAGAGAGAAAAAGTCTAACATCTTTCCCCAAACTCCCTCGCTACAAAGTCGTTTACATGATAATCTACGAGAAATTTATCGACTTTTATTATTCCACAACTTGACTGGTACCCCATTAAAATTATAATTAACGAGAAAATTTATGACTCAATAAAGAATCGAACTAAAATGAATCTCGAAGCCGAAATTAATTAATCTAAAAATTTCCCAGTTTTATCGAGAACGATCGATGACGTAAAAAAATTGGGCGCCGTTCTTTTGTCGGTAATAAACCAGGAAAGTATGAACTAAGAAAAAATCCAACTAGTTGAGTTACGGAAGCCAGCATGAATCCTCATTCGAATACTTAATGAACCTTTTTTTCCAACGTTGATGTACCGATGACGAGAAGAAAGAGAATAAAATGACCAAACACAAACCGGACATTAAAATTCCAATGTAAAAATCCCCCGATGCATTTTATGCTCGTTGAATGTTGCAGTGAGAGACGTTGAAACACGTGTCCCTCGTGTGAGGCGTGATGCACGGCCACAGACTGAACAAAAGAAATGAATCGGAGTCACGATTTTTCGAGT
The DNA here is from genome assembly GCA_018902275.1 of Aleiodes sp. PSUC_FEM 10030003. Lineage (NCBI taxonomy): Eukaryota > Metazoa > Arthropoda > Insecta > Hymenoptera > Braconidae > Aleiodes > Aleiodes sp. PSUC_FEM 10030003. The sequence goes on from JABSMS010069837.1 coordinate 2,630, forward strand.
TGGAAGATTGAAGAGGAAGAGAGAGGGAACGGAGAGAGGAAAATAATGAAAATTTTTTAAGAATCAAGGATGAACGAAAATACATCGTTAAACATCCCTAACTGCCATTTAATTATTTTATCATGTATCATTTATGTGTGCGTGTGGATGGGCCGAATTATGAATAAAGTGGACAATAATGGAAATAAAAAGATTAAGTACTCTCAAGATTTTTTTTTCATGGGCAGACACTCAGCGGCTTGTCAATTAGACACGCCAAGAGTTGCGAGAGTTTGCGCAGTACAAAAACTCGATTATGCATCCCAACCATTCCCTTATTAAGTACTCGTGCTCTTTCATTTTCGTTAATTCTTTTCTCTTCAAAAAAGACGACAGAAAACGATTACTTTTTCTCAAAGATTTTTCTCATTTTTCTTTCCACAAAGTATTTACATTTTACACTTGGCAATGTAAAACAATGAAGAGAAATGAGAGTGACGGTAACGACAAAAGTGTCGCGAATTACAGATATAATAACGCGTGACAATTTTTTAGCGTGACGAAATTCAAACGATTCTCTTTTTGTTTGTTTATTGTTTACTTTTTTTATTTATTTTTTTGTTGTGTTGGGATGAGACACGCACTGAGGTGGAGTGCGACGCGCACCGCAGAATCAGATGACAATGCGAAAGTCGTGTACAACGGCTTTCCATAAATCACAAGAAAATTACCATCAATTTCCATTTTCAACCAAATGAGATATTTCTAAATAGATAAAATAATACTTTGGAGTGAAGAAAATTATGGGGCTTCCTTTTTTATTATTATTATTGTTTGATATGGGTTTATAATTGTTTTTTTTTCAATTTTTAATTCAACAATTTTGACATAAATCAAAATTTTGAAACAGGTGGCAAACGTGAAGAAACCCATCATTATTACAGATGTTTTTTTTTATTAAAACTGTAATTTAACTTATTGTTGGAACGTTAATGTTAATGTTGTGTAGTTACATTTGTTTATTTTTATTCCATTTAGTTACGAGTAATTTAACTCCAACAGCTGGGAAATATTTAATTAATCACGTAAACAATTGTCGTGTTTTTTTTAAAGAGATAAAATATATTAAATGTTTTTGAAAATTATACAATTCGTGTGAAAAAAATCCGTCACTTCTTCTACTTCTTCTTTTCTATTCAAACAGAAAAAATAATTAACAGTGAAATGGTAAACACAGTTAAAATATGAGTAACGCAGAGTTCCGCATTCTTAAAATTATTCGAAAAAATAATCTTTCAAAATTATCTAAGATTTTAATGGCTTTATCATCCCAAAAAGTTTTTTATGAATTTTCATGAGTCAATTCATTCTTAATTAAAAAGTTATTAAGTAAATATTCATAAGCGCACTAAAAAATAAAATGGAATCGAAATGAACAAGACGAAGAACTAATTCAGTAGTGAACAGATGAAACGTGATGAGATTTTATTGAGAAGTAATTTTCCTTGAAAACTCCTAAATCCATCAGACTTACGGATTTTTCCGTAAAAAACTTTTTTTCACAAAAACCCCAAACGGAATTGAACCATCGAATTGTCTTGTCTCTCAGTATTTTATTTTCACGCTGAAAAAAAATAGTAAATAAACAGCCCGTAATAACATGAATGAAATTTTTCAATGTTTCCATTTGGCGCCAAAAAAAAACTTCTCCCCACTGGACAGGTGTATTTAATGTATACAACCTGCGTGTTTTTTGTCAGTGGGTTATTGCGCCGCTGGGGCGCCAGGTTAAAAACTCAAAGAACCAGCCACAGAGTAGGGGAAGTCCAACAAAAAAAGCCCCCTTTTCTAAAAATGAGTAAACATGTGGCATTAAGTTGACAGTGGCGTAGACAAGAGGGCCAATAGAATAAACGAAAAATTTTACGACAAACTATCGGGAGGGAACGTGTGTGCGCCCCCCAGTGTATTACACTACTACGGCCTTTTTTTCCAACGACAGAGACGCGGCAAAAGGAGAGCCCCGGAGGAGCTGGAACGGTCAGTCTGCGCACAGACATCGATCCAAACCCACCTAACGCTCCTCAGTTCTCCCAACGTTATTCCTACCCGTGTTTTTCCCCCGCATTAAACACAACACGCCTGCAGTGCGACCGTGTACTCGGTGCCTCGTGGTTCAATTAAATAATTTTAAACGTATTATTTTCTCAGCGGAGTAAAAAAAAATTAATTCTTTTTTACATTAATTTATTACCTGTGAAATTGATGTGCACGATTTATTTAAACAATTCGTCAATAATTATAAATGAAGTTAACAAAATTAACTTGTTAAACATGAGTGGGTCTTTTAATTGATCAACATTTTGTCAAGAATTGGTAAGTCATTTATTGTAACAAGTTCATTCATTATAATTAACCGAAAATGTGGATTCTTGGGCGATAAATATTTTCATCACTTTCGTGATTTTTTTTCTTGTTTTTTGAGTCTCACGAATTGAGGCGAATGAACTCAAATACAAGTTGAATACTATAATAAAATAAATGAGTCATTCGATAAACTCAGAGATGTTGTTAAGTACTTTTTATTAAACGTAAACAAATCGTAAAAATTGTCAATTAATTTTGGCAATCTCATTCTTTTACACACTTGCGCTTCCTCTTGGTCTCTCTTAAAAAACCGTAGTTAAAAGAATTCAGAGCGTCTTTTGGCATGCCGGCACATAACATAAGAACGAATTTATTTTCGTATATCACAACTACCAGTGTGCCAAGCACATACACATACACACAGTGAAAGCCCATGTGTATTTATACAGTGGCTAGTGGCGAGTTTGAAGTTTAGTGCTTCATACCCGCGAATATGATGGCTATTTTTTTTACTCGACTACAAAATCGATTCGCTCGAGTAATTCTGAGCAATTCACTCGATTCATGTGCATTTCTATCTGCAGTAAATAAATGAAAAATCCACGTTAAAATGTAAAGGAGAAGAGAGATAAGAAAAAATAGCGGAAAAAATTTACGGTTTTTCATTAACGGCAATTTAATCGTAATGTGATTATTGCACGCTGTAATATCACCATCATAATCACTTCTTCTTCTTGGCACTAATCAGAAAATGTGATAATGTGAAAATTTTATTGTCGCAATATTGCAGAAGCCAACTTATCAACATATTAAATACGTTTTTCACCCTTGGATTTGTCTTATTTTTCCCCCTTTTCATTTGCATGCATTAAGAGTACGGTAATAATACATGTTAATGTTTCAACTGATAGAAATCAGTAGAAATAATACTATGTACTACTATCGTAAGGTGTAATTTATCGGGACTGAGGTAAACAGATGCAGAAGAGATTCCAGGACTCTTAATTTATATTTTAATGGCGAGAGGAAAAAATAGTGGATTATTCTTTTTCAGAGAGGATTATGGTTTTTGTGCGGATTTTGTGGAGAGGTCCGGTTCACGTTTTTTAAACTCTTTTTTTTAACAAAAAAGAAAATTTGTTTGCTCAAAATTTTATTGTGGAATGTTGTGGGGAAAAAATGAATTGAAAATAAAGTCAAATAAACGTAAATCATATGATGAAAATGCAATAATTCAACGGGGTCAAGCTTTGAACCGAACCGACGTTCCTTTTGTATATGACATTTTTTTGTCCATTCTTTTGTCTCTTTTTTCTTTGAAATTTTTCTCTCTTTTTCTCCAATCTTCGCGGGACTTTTTTCGCTTTTGTTTTGAGTTCAAATGGCAGTTCTCTTTTTCAAGGATTCACGGATGGACGAACGGGTTACAGACAGTAGAGGCACGTGGTAGTGCGTAGGGGGAGGAGGGAGGTAGTGGAGGGGAGAAGGGGCGCGAGAGAAAAAGAGAGGTAGGATATATCCCTGTCACCCGTGGGGTGGCCTTGTGCCGCCACGAAATAATCACATAACATGCCCGACTGCATAGCTGCATACCATAATACATTCGGAGTTCTTTTCATCGTCTACCATACAATCTTGCGAATTATTGGATTTTTTTTTAATTCGAGGACATTCGTTGGTGGATGGAGAAGAAAAAAGAAATGTGGGAGAAGCGAAAATTTTAAAAAATGCTGACATCTCAGGTGTTTTTCTTTTTGTGGAATTCATTATTTTTGTGCATTCTTTTGTCAAGTTTTTTTTATTCAAACACGTTTTATGAAATATCTTGGAAACTGTGGAAGATGGAGGGAAAAATTTAAGGATCTCCTTCGTAGCTCTGATGGTTCTACAGAGAAGGATCGAATGAATTTCGGATCTCTTCTAGTTTCCGAGGTACTAAAGGGGTAACACGCACGGATTCCACTTGAATCATCAGAATTTCTAAATTCCATCAGTTTTATTACCTCAGAAAATACGATTTTTCTCCTTTTTTTTATCGCTGCTTTAGGAGCACAATTTTTATTTCATGGCAATGAATGAAGAATTGTTGAATGGCAGAATGGAGAATACACGATTGAGATGAAAATGAAGAAAACTTCGTGAGCAATAAAATCACGAATAAAAATGAAAAAATAAATTTAAGATGAAATTCAAAGTGAATAATTCAAAATAAAATTAATGAAAAATTAATTTCTAAATTAATGTAATGACATAACAAAATAACATAAATTATAAATGAAATTAATGTCATTTAATTGACATGAATTTTTCAAGTAATCCCAGTAGGAAGTACAAAATAATATATGTAGAGACTCTATGAGAGTTTGAAAGTCGTAGGTCATCTTGGTAACTCTCTACAAATGCAAAACTATATTTTCACGTTGGGATAATTCTCTCCCCCTTCAAGATCCACATATACATCGGTTGTATTCACGACTTTTCCAAAGATCGAGACGCCTGTTTGGCTTTTACAAGGTTCATACACATATACACGCAGGCACATTAACCAACAAACATAGTTAGGGGGTTTATATTGAAGTGAGTGTACGGTTGGTTAGATGCATATAACGTTCGTTATCGTTGTGCATAAATCAAGGCGGTACGAGACCCCGAGGTTTAGCCATGTATGACACCTAACAAGCGATCAGTTTCGAATCGATCGGCAACGCGCATTGCAGGTGCATTGCAATAATATAACTATGCATTTAAGAAAAAATTAATCAGTAAATGAATAATAATTGATGAATTATCGATAATCAATTCTTCACGATTGATTAATTTTTTCGATTGATTTATCGTAACGAGGGTGAAATGGACGCTTGCGAAGGAGAATTTCGGCGTTGAGGGATAATGAAGTTGATGGATTTTCGAAATTCTGGGGCTTTTATTGGAAAGCTGGGGGAATTTCACATGAAAAACGCTATTATAACGATTTTGATTCGGTGCATGGATACCGAGATGATTAATCAATTTTTAAAAATCCAAAACGATTTATTAACATGGATTACATTAACAGAGGAACGAATATTTACATGTTAAAAATCTATGTACACTGTAAAAACTTGGGTTTTATTTTAAGACACTGAAAAATATCTTATTAGGTATCCGTGATCTTTGCCGCTGCACATTTTTCCTACAGATTGTGCGCTCTTACTTTTGCGAATTAAAAATTAATTTCACATCATCACTTAACATTTGTCGACTATCAAGTGCAATCCCTTCATGCGTATGAAAAGTCGGGGAATTTCAATAAAAAAGGGAAAAAAGTCGGGGAAGGAAAAAAAAGAAAAATAAATGTGTAGACATTTGACAACTAAAGTTCGATGAAAAATCACTGATTTGTCGTTTGTTAACGGTTGTGGTGTAATATAACGGTAGTGTAAACGACAATTTTTATCAAAACTGCAGCACACAAAATGTACAACGCACACATTAAAACCGTTAACTTCTCGATATATTAAAAAAACTAGATTTCACGGCATTAGTATCATACTCATCGTTATAGAATTTGAATCAATTTATAATTTATCTACATGGAACTACTAATTTTGATGTGGGTAGACATTTATACGAGTTAAATAACCCCTTGAGATATTATTTTGTAATTCATGAGTTACGACAAAGTTTGATTGAATTGACACAAAGTTTAGTCAAAGTAATTTTGAATTCAATCAATTTTGGGATTTAAATATTTATATAAAATTTTACGTATTCTTGATTAAATAATGCGTAATTACCTAATAAAATTTTACAACTTTCCCTTTCACTCAATAATAATCGTCGAATTAATGTTTCCTCTTCCATGAACTTCAGTTTTTTGAAAATATCTCAGAAAATAAGGGAGATAGAAATTTTTTCGTTATGACCTTTCTTGTAGTTCTAACTCTTCTCTACAAAAAACGTCATTACGAAAATTTTTCTTGCTCCCTCGGTTCCCGAGATATTCCAAGAAAACCGTTCTTAACTAGAATTCACTGGCGATGTAAAATTGACTCGAAAAGTTTCTCCATCCTTTTAAAAATATCTTTGGAGCGGACTTAGAAAAAAATTGCAGGAAATCTTTTTCGTGAAGAATCTAACGAGCGAAGAAAAATCCTCATAAATTCTCCTAAACTCCATCTTTTCGAGACATTTTGAAAATAATCTACATCCAACTTTTATTTTAATGTGAATGAAAAAAATTCTGGCTCAAAAAAATTAATTCCGAACGAACAACACGGTGTTATCTATTTTCAGTTCCAATTCCACAATAAAATAGGTCAGAGATAGAATTGTTCGATTCGAATGGATAGAATAACGAACGGAAACCGTTTGTCATGAGCCCTGTAGTCTGCACTCGTATTGATTTACCAAACGTTCATTTAAAATTCATCTATTGATTCGAGGTCTCACTGTTTCTATTCTTAAACTTTACGAGTGCCTATAATCAAACGTTTTTCTTCAACTTCAACGTAAAATTACCCATTTCTTTGGTTATTCGTGAAGGTGGTACTCAGGGGTGTCGTTAAATTGGAGAGGGCTAAATCGATTCAAATTACTCCAAACGATAGGTATTCTTCTTCATCTGTGATGGAGTGACAGTGTCAGGTGTTTGTCCTTTACTGTCGTGCACGTTTACCTGCATGTAACCGTATTCTTCATCGATCGCACGTGTCTCTTATCCACATGCACTTACGTACACAGGCAGAGGTAATGTCAGCACGGAAATAGAGTAGTATAAATCTTGAGCATTTGTTTGGATATAAAATTGTAATAAGTGTCATCTGACGTTTCTTACGTGATATCATATCAGTGGCTGTTGAAAATTTAAATCCCGTAAGAAAATTCTCCGCTTTTGAGATTGAATTGTTAAATATTTGATGCAAACTCATAAACCGAGGCGTGAATTTCTATTTTTTTTTTGATAAAAGATTACGTGATTTTACTAGGGATGTTGAAAGTGTTTTCGTTGAGATTAAGTGGAGGAGTTTTTCTTCAAAAATATCTCGAAGTCTATGCAAGGCAATTTTCCTGTGGAAAGTGATTTGTTTTTTCGTTAAATCTTTTTGAACGCTGGACATTTTCCAATGATTTTTTTATTTAAATATTTCAGTGTTAAAATGTAATTTTCCATTTTGAGCCATAAGAGAATATTCTAAAAATCTAAAAAAAATTGAACGGTTTAAATTGTAAGGAAAATTCATTAATAAATACGAAAACTGCATTTTCTCGACATTGAGACAGTTTTTCATGAATAATTTATAAACAATTAATTTTTTACCCTCAAAAACATTTTTTTTAAAACGTAATAAATATTTTCATATTCGGAATTTCAGCAGAAAGGGATATATTGCAAAAAAAATAGGGTTACCGGAAGTTTAAACAATCTTCATTATTTATTTATAAGATGGGAATGTTTAAAAAAACAGTTATACATTGCAAAATGTAATTTGAGTAATGCAGACTATCTATGAATTTTTTCAATTTTTTCTGACTCAATCCCTCCTTTTTCTTGAATTACCTATGAAGTAATGAAAATTAAAATTGTGTTTTTTTCAAATCTAAAATTTCCAATAAATTTCAAAAAGTTAGAAACTCATTTCAAATTTAACTGGAAAATTTATGAAGACATCGAATTTTCCATGATTTATAAAAAAAATCCTTGCCAAGAATTTTCCCGTAAAATTTACCATTTTATCCTAATATAAAACCCACGAGACGTATTTATAGGATAGAGTGCATTAAACCCCGCGGTCGGCATTAAATTCCACGTGAATTCATGACATAATTCCACATTAAATCCCACCTATCCATCCCAAATAAAATGTATTATCTTTTTCCGTTCACATAATCATCATCAAATTCGCCACACACGCGAGTGAATAAATTTTTCATGAATAAAGCTTTGATGCAAGTTTTCCTTTATTTTTATGACAGAAAAAAGGGGAAAAAAGTTTAAAAATTTAATCGAGTTAATATTACGTCACGGTGTCGTTTTACCATGAAGTGAGTACGTGATACACATAGGCATTAGGAAGAAAAAGAATCAAATGCGTATCGGATGTTGCGCATAGCATAAGGGTAACGTTAGTGAGGACCAGGTTACACGGGAAATGATTTTTTTTTTGATCTCTCAATTTCTTTTTCTTTGGTTATTTTCTTGCCGCCTTATTTTTATCCTTCAAAGTTCTTTATGACTCGAGAGCGTTTCGCATATGAACACTTGGATCAGTGAATTTCTGTCGTCTGCCGTATGCTCAGCCTCAATAACCTGCACCTATCAAGTAGCATTTACTCTCGTCTACGCTTCTTAAGATGATCGATCCATTTCCTAAGATCTTATGAACTTCTCTAACTCCGTGGAGCGTCATAAATGATGCATGAATACAGTCGAGACTTTTCCGTCTCTCGTTCGTGAAATCGATGATACGGTTTGATAAGAGCATGTAGAAGCTGCAGTTGAATGAAGTATGAAATGAAGAAGTGAAAAATGACGGTTGAAGGTAAAAAAGAAGAAAGCTCTCTTTATTTTTTTATTATTTTTCTGGGAAGCTGGGATGTGTGGGGATTAACAGAACTTGCTATGAAAATTGCGATCGAAATTGTAGATTTGATTTTTTAGATTTTTTAGAAATAATCTCGATAATCTTTGGAACGATCGGGCTCAGGGGAATGCACCTTCAGCACTTTTTGTCTAGGATTTCCTTTCTATAAGAAAGGTTTCTCCACTATTTTTTTCAGATTCAATCGTTTCGAGATATCTGGGATTTATATCATTCTACGACTTCACTACTGGAATTCCATATTTTATTAAGCTGTTGCAGGAGAATTCAGTTGCTGAGGCAGCGGCAAAAAACATTTTGGATTATTTTTAAATAAATACTTGGGAAATTGAAGGATGCTCGTTTTATTCTAGGCAAAAACGTTATTGAAAAAAAAATCGTGTTCAATATTTCGAATAATAATTCTCCCGTTCTCATCAATTTTTGTTGAATCCTACTCGTTATATTGAACGAGTGCCTTTTAATTGGAATTTCTCGATAACCGTAAGGTAGATTGTGCATTTGTTGTATTAAACAACTGAAGTATCATCCTTCTTACCAATACTTTTTAATTCTCGTATAAATCTTGTAGTTTTCGTAAAAATACGAAATTCATGATACATCTCAACGCTAAATATTTCTCTCATTAACTACTCGGTAAAAAATGACGGAAAAATTCCGAAAAATATTAAAGAGCACTTTTCTCTAATTAGAGTAAAAAAATGAGGAATGAATTCGATCGAAAATTCTGTAAACTAAAATTGAAAAACTTGAGGAAACATAAAAAAAGACAAAGATCTTCTTTCGATTCAAAGTTTTTATTGGAAGCCCAAGCGTGTGTGGATTAACACGGCTCGCTAGTCGTAAGAGCTGAGTAGACATCAGGGGAATTGATGGAGGGAGAAAGAGGGTGAGAAGAGAGGCGGATAATCGTATAAGGTAGAGAGACACTGGAGGCCTTAGATGGCTCGAGTGTTGTTGAGTCGGTAGACTTAGGTAAAAACTAGGATAGACCTAGAATGGATCTCAACTTGTTTTCCACATGTAGTGGAAGCGAACTATTCGATCTTTATAACCCACACACGCATACAGAGAGACTCTTATAATCACCCACACACGTGTGTGTGTGTGTGAAAAATCCTTTTCTCTGTATATACAGTAAAAGCGTAAACACTCAAATAAAATAGCAAAACGTTTCGGAGTAAAGGGACGAAGAGGGGGGGGGGATAGGCAGCTGCGAGTGCTAACACATCTTCAACTATACTTCGGTGCACTGAACTTGGCAAGAAAACCAAGGTTACTTGACTTAATGATCTAGTTTAACTTCAAAGATATGATTCATCATTATGCATTCATATAATTCGAAGGGATAATTATTTCAATTAATTAAATGTAATGATTTTATGGGTATCTAAGAGGATTTTTAATTCAATGAAAAACTGTTTTTATCAATGTACTTCAGTTGGAAATGTAAAATTTTTCAATTTATTCGAGTGGATAATTTTTTTATTTTCCATGGAGAACGAGAGAAACCATCTTTATCTAGATCTTTTTTCAATTCAATTTATAAGATTAATGTTTCTCTTCAAGAAAAATTATCAGGAGAAATTTTCACGTTTTTTTTTTCATTCCATTCAATCATCATTATTGAAATCATTATCTAGATTGATTTGATGTAGTGGAAAGAAGAAGATTTGAATTAAGAGAATGACTGCTAGATTAATGAAAATTTGATGTAGATAAAAAAGAAGGCAGGAGAATGAAGCAACTTATGCTTTTTGGGAACAATAAGAATGGTTTTGTAATTGTTGAAGCAAGAAGTTGATTTGTTTTTGAATCTATAAGAATATCTCATCGTGAAAAACAAAACTGTGGGGATTAAAAAAAATTCTTAATTAATCAAATTCCATAATTAATTACGTTTTTAATGTATCAATTCAAATATTCGAGAATTTATTAATGTCTGAAGACTGTTGATAATTCTGAAATTCCTTCATCCTTCGTGAAGATTAATATCATTAGAATGAGAGAGACTTCAAAAAATTCTTCACATGGATCTACTTCCTCCTAAAAATTAATAATGAAAAATCATTGACGAGATGATAGAATTCCGATATAAACCGAAAGTTGATATATAACACTGTAACCTGAGCGGTTTTGCCGGGTAATACGATCAGACACTTCTGAAGTCATCTCTCATACATCCGAGAGTGCATTGATCCTCCGCGACTCTACATCAAAATAGCTATTTAATTACTCCGAAGAATTAACTTTAAAAAGCGAATGAACCTAACGGATTAAAAAAAATCTATTTCCATAAAAAAATCGGAAAATTTCGGTTCATTAGTTCTCCAGATATAAAAAAACTTGATCGCTCATTTTAATTTTTGCATTATCTCAGAAACGATTGAAGTAGGATTAATTGTATTATACCATTTTCCGATGTTTGCGATGAAATTATCAGAATTTCAAATAATCCGTCGCCATCATTATTGCCTGAAGAAGAGATTTGTTAATGAATTTCGGTTGATTAAAAACTCGTTCGTAGAAATATTAAAAACGGAATTTATCTCATCAAAATTATGATGACGAAACGAATGAATACGTGTGTGTAAATGTGCCATGTGTGATGGATGGAATTCGTCCCGGGACGTGGTAGTATAACGTTTCGGTCTGCGCCAAGAGGACACAAGGCTGCCTGGAGGACGCGTGCAGGAAATGCCAGAGGGCCCCTCTGGAATGCCGTCAACGATACAAACAAACGAAATATACATTCTAATATATACAACACGTTCTTTTACGTATGTGAATGTTTATTTGTGAGTATAGAGATATGAAGAAGGAGGAGGATGAGGAGGAGGTTAGAGGGGTAGTGGTAAGTTCTTTTGTGGCACTCAGGAGGATAAAAGAGCGAGAAAAAGCGTGATGCGAATATTGCAATGCAAATGTCTAGGGCCTCCATCTGCGGGTCACTGAGCTCCTCTCTCTCTCTCTCTTTCTCTCTTGATTCTTGGTGGGCATTGAGGGCTTCTGAAACCCGCGTGAGGTAGATCGTTTGACTCGTGTACCATCAGTTCAATTTAAAAGGCTTTCTTTCATACCTTAACATCGGAAATATAAAAGAATTTTTTTGAGAATGAAAGAATAAAAAAGTACGCGAGAATTTCAACGAATTGTTTACGTTCATTTTTTACTCCTTTTCACTTTATGATCATTTTCATGGGATGAATCAGCACTGAAGATATTTGGGCTGGTTCCACGAAAGAGTTGTTAAAGTTACATACATTCAGGAAATAAAATCATTCAATTTTGAAAGAGTTATGGCCTGCTTTGGCAATGGCGAACGTTTAATTATTTTATGTAGCGATGAAACATTCTTCAAGCATTTAATTTAGATGAGAAAAATTTTGGTTGGTAGATTTATCGGAATTTTTATTTCTTTTCGAGCAAGAAATTCGATTCAAACCAATTGCACCTAAGGCAATTCTCTAGAAGACCCCTTTGTAGTGAATAAAATCTACAAAAGAAGCCTCCAGGTGCATCTGCCTAAACCTACTGCATTTCAAGATATTTACAGATTATTCGAACCACAATTCTCAAACTCACTCCACTTCATCATTCCAAAATCGAATGTTTCCGTCTCCCTTAAATGTTCCTAATTTTTTTTCCTCACCACATCATTCCAAAAAATTGGTTATCCTTAATTCATTATTTTCCAAGTATCCACCGTAAATTACAATCAAAAATCTCTCTCTTCTCATTTTGTTTGGCAACTTTTGTTGCTGGAATGCTTAAAGGGTTTCTTTGATAAAGACCGGTAAAACCGCTGGTAATATTTGCGGTTGATATTTGGGTAATTACGTAGGATCGGATAATTGGCGCCTGGAGAAAAAGAGAAGTGGGCTTTGTATACACTTTGAACATTCATTGAGTGAAGTGGTAGGATCCTCAGAATTTTTACTGAATGCTTCACGACGATATTAACGACAGTGGAGAAGGCAAGGGGGAGGAGAAGAGGGGGATATCTTTAGTTGGTTTTGGATTTTGTGGTTTTCTAACGTGTTCCGTAAAAAAAATGACCACTCTCACATTTTACACACACAGAGAAGAAGCAACAGGTAGTTGACGTCAAAGAATTATTTCCTCAGATTTTTATCCTCCCCCTTCTCCTTGAATAAAGATTATTGTTTGAGCTACTCGTTGCGCGTTGATGATGCTCACGTTAAATTATTTCTGCCAAGGTGTTTCAATACAACCTTGGATACATGCGAATGATGATACAAGAGTCCGGTTAATATAATTGATTTTAAATCTGTTATTTATCACGTATTCATGCTCAATTCAAAGTCAATAGAGTTGTTTTTCTTGCAGAATGAAAAAATCAATGTATCCGTTTTTTTTCACTTTTTTCACCATCATGAAGAAAAGAACAGGTGGCACTCATTCTTTATTTCTTCCTATTTGCCCCAGCGCCCTCTCATTTTCGACAACAGATGCAGAACGATCATCGTCACGGAAGTTTTAGTTTCGTGTGCATCGAAAAATCACGACCCCACACGAATGAGTAGAGAAAGGCAGTGAAAATAAAAACAAAAAGTGGCGTAATATATACACAAAACATGGAAAGCTCGCATCTTCACTGAGTTAGTAATATCCCTAAACTCGTTCATCCATCGATCGTCTCTAATTCGTGGAACGGGAATAAGCCAAGGGGAACGAACAGGTGCAAAAGGCCTCAACAGCGTATATAACATCCTTGTCCTTTTCCCCCCATTCTCCCAGTTTCTTTATTTTTATCCGCCCAGTTTTTTGGTCCTTTTGCATCTCACCTTCTCGTTTTACCTTGAGGGGTCCCTAGGCTCATCTTCCCAACTGGATGAGACTCAATCTTATCCATACCCTCTTACGTTCATTCTCGGTCTCTAATTCTCTGGCAAAGGAATAAATAAATGTTAAAAAGAAGAATAAGAAAAAATGAAAACTAAAAAAGTTAATCGACCGTTTCCTTCGGCCTTACTTTTCATTCTTATTTTCGTTCTAGCCTCAGGGCGTTCTTCCACCTTCTCTCTCTCTCTCACGCACGTTCTTCAAGGGCCTCGTCGTATCTCGGTAGCAAATATTCATTTTCGGCATGGCGTCCTGTTGAATTTTACTTGGTAAACTAAAACCGTAGAGAGGAAATGATCGCCGGCAGTTTAAACTTGCTTTGCAAATTTCAGTGCTAACTTTAAACGTGCCGAGGAAAGGAGAGAGAGAGAGAGAGTGAGAAAGTGAATTTGAGGTTGAGAGTGCTATTTCGGCGGCATGCTTCTGTCGCCATATGTACCTACACCCCAGAGGCATCCCCAATGTTTCAACCATGCTTAGCGCGAATTAAGCTGAGAATCTCAGAAATTACAATGAATATTTTGGTAAATTAATTAAATTCAATTTTTATCGTGAGGAGACGGAATAAAAATCAATAAGTTTGAGAGGACAGACAAGAGTGAAAGTACACCGGAATTCCTGAGGCCGCCCAGGCTTGTGCATTACGCAACGTTATTTGCCAACAGGTGCATTGCCTATGTAACACAAACCCAGAGTCCCACCATAGACCCTCTCCCTGTTTTTAATAAATTTCCTTGAATCTTTGTAATTTGCCTATTTTCTTAAATCTTCAATTCTTCTCAGCTTTGATTATCACTCTCGTTTGTTGTCCTCCGAATATCGACGCGATGAGAACTACGGAGTTTAATAAACTCGCGCGATTCGCTTTCTGCAGACGTTAATTCAGTTTGTCAGTTACACGCAAACGTTTTTTTTTCTTTCCACTTATGTTATAGCATTTTCTCATTATTTAGATTCAATTTTTTCCCTTTCTCATCTTGATTGATCTTTCCAGGAAATAGAAAAACTTTAGATCATGATTGTGCGTAATTTCTTCAATTATTATCATCGAACCGTGAAAATGATGATTTGTAATTTTAATTAATATTTACGGAGAAAAATGAAACACTTTGCGATACAAATTAGTCAGAATATTTTTTATCATTATTTTTTCTCCACCTGCGCCCATAAATTTTTTCTTAACATCGTAATCCCCTTCGCTAACATCCTTGAACATTGCTCGGGACAATTATCGATGTCATTGTTTATTTTAGCGCCAAACGAAGAATGAAAAAATAGCGCGGGATGAAAAACAGTAGAAATAAATTATCAGGCTTAATCTTTGCCTATTTGTAAAAAATTTTTCTTATCCTGCAAGAAATCAAAGATCATTTTAACACGACTATCGCGTGTTCAGAGTCAACGAACAGTTTGTCTTAAACATTATGGACATATATATTATTATCACCTTGATGTTCTGCGTGCGTGCACACAGGGATTCAATACTACTGAGTGCACACACACACACACACACCAATAGGCAAAGTTGTTTTATGAAACCAAACTTTCCCTTATATCATATAATGCATCGTTTTTATTTACTATTCTGTAATTTTTGTTCGTGTTTTTTTTCATTTTCCCTTCCTCTCATCCTCTGGCCGCAGTTAATATTAATATTTGTATGTACATGTTAAGTGTCTGGCCGTGTGGTCCAATGAAACACATTTGTGTGTTGAACTACCGCACACTTGGTTGATGGGGTAGGGTAGGAATATGAGAAAGAGGCAAACATTTATAATAAGAGATGTGGATTAACATAAATCTAACCGCGGTACACCGTAACGACTACCCATAGGACAGGTGCGTGAGTGTATTACGACTTTTTCGCGAGAGGCCATGACTCTGTGGTCATACTTCCCGCACAATTTTTTTTCTGTTTTTTTTCTTTCATTTTCACATAATATTTCATTTTGTCTTAGGGTGCAATAATAATAGAGAATAAAAAGGATACTAATTCTAACTTAATGTTCATGAATTTCAATTTAATTTGAACGAATAAAATTTTACGGTTATATTGAAAATTAATAGATGACTGGAAAAGAAATGCTTGTGCTTATTTTCTTCAGGTGTGAATTATAATTCAGGGATTGAGTGAAGAGAGATAGGATGAACCAATTTCAATGTAATCTCAGTTTTTTGAAGATATCTTTAAATGTAAGGAAGATGGAAAAATTCTCGTAATTACCCTTTTCGTGAAGAAAAGTTGAAGCTACAAAAGCAGTTCTCACGAAAATTCCTCTATTTCCCTCAGATGTCAAGATATTCGAGGAAATATTAGAATAAAATATTGAAATTTTTTTATATTAATCCAGAGATCGATCAAACATTTATTTCCATTTTTTTTTGCGAAAGAAACGTGACGCACGCGACGTCCCGTGGGCGGTTGCAGTGTTCCCCCAATGCCAGATGGTTCCTAAGCAAAGACCAACTTTATTTCTTTTTCAAAGACTTAAAAAAGGAAAGAGAGAATTTAAAAAAAACGATTATCCCCTTTGACTCTTGTAAAATCGCAGTCTCTCTACCATTTGGCTGAATTCGTGAAGATGGATAATTAGAGGGTTCGGTGGAATCAGCCAGTTGGTACAATGAGCCCTCTCTCACTAGACAGAGATTTTTCCTGATGGATCGATCGTGAAACGTGATGTTTTTAAAATTCCTTCAACTCATATATCTATATATATGTTTGAATGATGAAATTTTAAAATTAAATGGAAATGTTTTTGAAGACATTTTGAGAAAGGATAGATAATCTCGAGTGCAGTTTGCCAGAACGAGTGACATAAGAGACATTTTTATATACATCGCACATTTGGGGAGTGAAAGAAAAAGAATAACGAGGTCAGAAATATGTCTCTCGGCTGATATATTTTAATCTCTTTTTTTTCACTTCTCCAATTTTTTTTCTGACTTTATCTCAAAATACTGGGCAACATATGTGTCCCAATCTCAACGGCAGAGACCTTGGCAAGGGAAAATAAATTGTTGATTGCCTTCATACTGACTGGAGAACTTAATTGGCCATCGGGAATCAAAGAGTTCATGATTAATATGAATAAAATCACGAAATTCAAAATTTATTGCGACATGTTATTGATTGAATTCACTGATATTTCCTCGAGAATATTGGGGAAAATTGTGACGAGTGCGAATGTAACTGAATCGAGTGAATCGCGTGGAACATTTGTTAAACTATGGAATTGCTGATTTCCAGAAATTAAATTTCAATACTTTAACGTAGAGTAAAAATCTGCGGGAAATCACAGATACTCTGTAATATTTTCTCGAGGAATTATTATTGTTTTTTATAATGTTCATCAGAACTTATAAGTATTGATATTGTAAATTTGTTGTTAATCATTCGTTGCTGAGTAATTAGAATTCGCCAGAGGATCCAGGATAATTTGAATTAAACAATATTAAAAATTGAATTTATCCTCGAACAAATTTACAATTATTCCCCTCTCCCTAAAATTTTCGTACGGAATTTCTAATGCCTCATGAAACGATAACGATATTCATTAATGTTCTTACGAAAGCCTAAAAATCCCCATATTTTCTAAGCTCCCCAAACCTTTTATCGGCAATTTCGCACAGAAATTGCCAACACTACAGCAAAATTTGTGCCAAAAATTTCGGAAAATCTCTCCAAAAAGAAAAAAATCAAATCCCCCAAACTTTTTAACCAGAAAATTGAGTGTCACGGTAAAGGAATGAGAGGGATCACACACAAGTACAAGGGTGTAGAGTGAGCCAAGATTGCAGTTAACATGCGAAAGCAATTACGTTAACTCCCATGAATTTCCTCAAGACTCGATTTACCTTCTTAATCGTCACATTTTCTCTCAGCAATTTAGGAACCTCCTATGAATCACAGAGCGTCTCCCATTTCTTTTTATTTGAATTCCTTCGGCTAGACGGACTTTCATGAAAAGTATCACGTGTCTACCGACTGACAAAAATGCCAAAAAAGACATAAACGCACACAAATCCGACAATGATAATTCCACCTTAACTGTTAATGCTTAATTTACACCAATTGAATCATCGAAAAACACAGCTCGTTAGTTTTAAGCTGTATTCGTCATTATGATTATTATTTATTCCGCAGACTTATGAATCAGGTTTGACCGGAGTTAACGAGACGAAGCAATGACACAGAACTCATGAATTTAACGATTCCCGCATTTCATACCCGTGTTTCTTTCTCAAATTGTATTTAAAAGAGGAATTATACACACACACACACACACACAAACACAAACACAAACACAAACACAAACACAAACACAAACACAAACACAAACACAAACACAAACACAAACACAAA